>LPNX010356583.1:169120-269938 GCA_001517045.1 Pseudotsuga menziesii | reverse complement strand
TATAAAAGAAAAAGACAAAAACACATGTTTGCTTTATATGCATGTAGATTAGGTTTTTAGTCTAGATTGCATGGCATATCATTGTTTTTGAAAAAATAAAAGAAAAAAGATTTGATCTTTTATGGCTTTCAAGTTTTCTATTTGAAAAATAAAGAGAATTGTTTTTGCTTTTTGCATTTCATATCTCTTTGCTTAGTCATTTTGTTTCAACTTTGAGTCAAAACACCACATAAGTTTCATTCCATTTACCCTCTAACTAAAAACAGCCCTTAAAATAAACGATATAATTTAAAAATTATTAGTAAGTTTTATCTTATAGGGTCATACACCAACTAGCTCAGGCTAGACTTGTGGATTAGGGAGTTTTTAACTTTCCACAAGTATTTAAATTTCAGACGTAGTTGGCCTATCACTAGGTAAATCCTTTTCTACTTTGATTGTATCTGGGAAGCTCCTCTCAAATGGGAGTTAAGCACGAGGCCGCGTGGAGACTTGGATTGAGGAGATAACCCTCCGATTCCTTGTCAAAGTGTAGACCAAGGTTTTTACGCATCTGGGGATTCTGTCTTAGACAGGGTTTCGGGCTCAGCTACCCTGCCCATGCGTACGAATCAGGCTTGCGACTATCCCCCCAGACTGTCAATATAGTTAAGGTAGCCTTTAGTCTCTTTGACATCTAGGGTTCATACACAGGTACACCAGAAGGCTATTTCTGGTTGACCTTGGATGGACTTGGAAGGTAACCCCGGTAGAAAGTGTGGGAGGGCGGTGGGTGATTCCTCCGCTTGTGCCTAAGAACATCTACAGAGACACCAAGTAACTGTCTCTCAGCTTTCTTTTGGAAAGCGTATCTTATACCTGTTTTTCTGTTTGGCTTTAGGAATTTTTAGCGAGTGCTGTGTGGTTTGTCTGTACTTAGTGTGCCTTTAGGTGCGTGCTTTGTAATTTTGGTTGCCTATCAACCTCAGACTTTGTCTCCTAGTTTGAAACTATGGCTAACACCCATTTGAACACCAGCCAAGAGATCCCCATGCTGGGAACTCCTTGTACTATTCCTCTCACGGGGAATGTTGGTGTTCCCTTGATGGCCACCCTAAATCTTCCTGGATTCACCCTAGGGCTACTGGTGTGGTTGTTTTCCACTCCAACTGTCCTGAATGCTCCTGATGCTTCTCAAGTAAGCTCCTTATACCAAGGGCATCAAAACAATGCTTCCCCTTCACCTGTAGTTAATTCTCCTCCTCCTTCTACCTCATGCAGTGAAAGTACTGATACTAGTAATCGACAGTCTAAAAGGAGTAAAAGAAGGAGGAATAGGAAGAAGGCACATAAGCAAGGGGGAAGTCTCTCAACCTTTGTGGTTCATGCTCGGGGCACCTATCCAACCTCTGTAGGTCATGTTGGATCTAAGCACTCAACCTCTGCAAGTCAAGTTGATCTTCACCATCCAGCTTCTGTTGATCATGCTGGTGGGATCCTTCCAGCCTTTTCAGGTCATGTCAGATCCAGTCACTCAGCCTCTACAGTTCATGCTGAGGGCACCCTTTCAACCTCTATTGTTCAAGTTGAACCTCCCCATCCAACCTCTGTAAGTCATGTTGGATCGATCCACCCAGCCTCTGTTGTTCATGCTGGGAGCACACACTCAACTACTGCAAAGCATGTTGATCATAACCACTCAGCCTCTGTTGTTCATGTTGGTGGTGCCCGTCCAACCTCTACAAGTCATGTTGGACCCAGTCTCTCAGCCTCTGCAAGTCATGCTGAGGGCAGTCTCTCAGCCTCTGCAAGTCATGCTGGGGGCAATCTCTCAGCCTCTGTGGTTCATGCTGAAGACAATCCGTCAGCCACTGTGAGTCATGTTGACATTGTTGAAAAGACTACCCGTTCAAAACATAAGCCCAAGTTTCCTTGTAAGCTTTGTGAGGGAGACCACCTTACTTGTAAATGCCCTTCTATCATGGAGGTGCAAAGAGTTTGGCTTCATGGTAATCCTGTTTTTGAACAATCTGAAGCTTTTCAACAACCAACCGCTCTTAGTCAGGTTGGACCCAGTCACCCAGCCTCTGTAGTTCATGCTGGGGGCAAACTCTCATCCTCTGCAGGTCATGTTGAGATCAAACAGTTAGCCACTGCTAGTCATGTTGACACCGTTGAGAAAACTGGTCGTTTGAAGTGTAAACTTAAGTTCCCTTGTAAGCTATGCGAGGGAGATCATCTTACTCACCAGTGCCCTACTATCGCGAAGGTGCGAAGAGTGTGCTCTGAGACTCAAGAATTTCCTTCTCCTGAACAACCTATAGTTTCTCAACAACCTACTCAACCTTTGGTTGATCAAGTGGTCGAACAAATCTCAGGTTTGGTCGATCCCACTCTTCTTTCGGAGAGTGATCCTGATGTGATTGAACCAATGTCATCTTTGGTTAATCCCACTTTCCCTTTGGAGAGTGACTTTCACGAAGCGGTTGAATCGATTCCATTGTCGATCAATCCCACTCTTCCTTTGGAGAGTGAAGTGTCTACTAGTCACATTTTCTTCATTGCCAGTTCATAACTTACTGAACTTGCTTTGGATCAACCCCCACCAAGCTCTCGGATTACTTCCTTTGATTGGGATATCCTAGTTGAGCCGCGCCTTCCTTCTAATGCACCTTTCCAGATAAAGGTCAAAGTTGAACCCTACACGATCGCTCGTTGTATTGTTGATGAAGGAGCCTCAGTTAGTATCTTGTCTGCTCGTGCTTAGCAAGGCATGGGATCTCCCAGCCTTGTGTCGACTGCTAGTTAGTTACTGGCGTTTGATAGAAGAACTTGTATAGCCTTGGGAATTCTTGCTCAAACACCTGTTACTTTGGGTGGGAAGACCGTCTTAGTTGACTTCATGGTGATAGAAGACCCCTTGGACTTCAATATGCTCCTTGGACGTGATTATGTCTATGCCATGCAAGTTGTGGTGTCAACATTCTTTCGTGTGATGTACTTTAATCATGGCGAAGAAATTGTCACTATCGATCAGTTGGATTTTCTTGATTTGTCTCCTGACCCAACTAGAGACCAGGTCTTTCCTTTATTGATTCCCAATGTTTTTGTAGACACTACCCCGCCACAGGTGCGCTATGTGGCCTCATGTCCTTTGCGTTCAATTGCTACTGAGAAGCGACCTCTGTTTTCATGCTTATCTTCTCGGGACTTAGTCCCAGCAGTTGACCAGGTGAGTCATCCTATATAGACTGTGGGGCCTAATCTCCACTCTGTCAATCCATTTGAAAGTTTAGACATGTGTCCTATCTCGGATGATCTCCTTCCTTCGGATGAAGTCTTCCTAGAGTCTTTGATACAGTTTGATCTTCTTTTGGATGTGGGTTCAGTTGTGACTAAGTCTAACCCTGATTTGCCTAGTAAGCCTGACCTTTATTCTTATGTTGGTCTTGTTGAGTCTTTTGACTCTTCCTTCGAACAACAAGTCAGTGATCTTGATGAGTTTGATTTTTCTTATGAATTTTTCAACTCCCGTGATACTGAGTTTGTTCCTGCAGACTCTATATCCCTTGTTGATTTTTACTCTCCTTCTGAGGTTGATCTTATTGATTATAAACCCTCGAGCCTTGGTTCTATAGAATCTTCTTCGGTTGATTCTGCCTTTACTTTACCTTTTATAGAAGATAGCAAAGTCACATGTGTTTCTGCCAAAGTGACCCACATCGGATCGTTTCTTCTGAATATGATCCTCATGTTGTTGTTTCTTGGAGACAGGATTTGTAGTTGGATTCACAACTGTTTACTGGCCTCGCCTTGTTGTTCAAGCTGTAACTGCATTTGCATGTGCCCTGCTCGCGCTTATGATCCTGATGCCGGCTTCCATGCTTTTAGCTCGTTGTATAAGCCCTCATCTTTGTTCTCATCATCGCTAAGCCTTGTATAATTTTGCCTTTGCAACTTGACACCCTTTACCTTGAGGAGACGTTCCTCGAGTGTCCTTATCTTGCTCACTTTCCTTGCATTATGCATAGGTTTGTTCCTTGTGCTTGGAACTAGTTTTGCCTATCTATGACACTCGTCTCCTCGCATTTAGAGCATTCTTTCTGCTCTCCTTTGAGCTCATTAAAAACAGTAAGGAGGCCATGAGTTGACTTTTTCGGACTTGTTAAAAATTCACGGAAAATATATTGAGTTTCTTTAGGCCCAAGTCTGACTCCTCAAAATAGACTTGACTACCGAGTAAACTTGTCCATTCAAGATCGTTAAGAATATGTGAATGGGCATCCACATTGGTGGTAGGTTGTTTCTTTCTCGGACCATGTGGAATAATACGAGAAAGGAACACTCTCTTTTCTTTGGAATTGAGAAGAGTATTCTCAGGCATAGGTTTATCACTTTTCCGGACCTGAGGGACTAAACTTACGGAAAAGGAACCCCCGGTATGAGCTTAGTTTTCTCTTTTTCGTGCTCTGGACCAAAACATGAAAAAGATTTTGAGTGTACTTTATGTCTTTGTCATGCTCGTTAAACCCTAAAGAACAAAGCATCGAGTTTATTGTTGTAAGCCCCATTTCTCGTAATCAAATGGATCTTTCCGAGTGATCTTGCCTTCCTTCACACTCGTAAAACTTAGGCTATATGCTGCTTTTGAAGGAGCGTTGGGTAGGTGGTAATTTAACCTTTTTCGGACCTTCCTGACTAAATACGAAAAAGGTGCGCCTTAGTTCTTCGGAAGCTAAGAGAGTTCTTCTTTGGTATGTTTTATACTTTTTCAGCCTTAGGAGACTAAATTGTACGAAAAAGCACCCCCTTGGAGTCTTCTTTGGAGTTTTCAGAGTCTCTAAACTATGAAAACATCGTCGAGCATGTACTAGTTTGGGCTCGTAAAATCCATGAATCAGTGCTTTATCAAGCATTCTTCTCTCTTTTCTTCGAACTTGCCAAAAATAAAGATGGTCCCAAGTTTGCTTTTTTGGACTCATTAAACCTTTACAAGAAAGAGGGGAAGGGAAGGTCATTCACATGTTTTTTACATCATGGCAGCAAGTCTTGTTTCTTTGAACAAAGCACCAGTTTTGAGTCTATCAAATAGTTGGGTCTTAGTATTTTGACCTTATCCTGATTCAGAGTTTCTTACTCCTCCAGTTGGTCTCTTTTCCAATTATATGGGGAATCTGTCAATGTCTCCTACATTGCAGATTTGTGTCAATGGTTATTTTGTGTCAAAAGCTGCCTAAGTCACTTTTGTGTCGTGCTCACTATTCAAGGATTAAACCTTTGTCGGCCATTCTGCAGTTGCCTTGACCTTTTGTGTCGGCCATTCCCTGGTATCAGTTCATTACATCACGTCTTCAGTGTTTCTTGTCGTGAAATTCAGTACCAATTCCAGATCCAATTAGTCTTTGAATTACCTCGTGTTGGATGATGAAGGATGCCTTAATGCCTTCCTTCCAGCGGATCTCTTCCTATCGACAGCAACACCTCTTGCTCTGGGAACGAGATTTAGAGTTTTATGACAGTACCTTGGGGATTGTAGGCATCAGTGGCAATTTCCCTCGCTATAGGGTAGTGGGAATACCTTAATGTCTCCTACTCAATGGATTCTTCAAGTGTTCAACTTCAAGTCCTTGTAATCACACTTGTTAGAATGTACTAAGTACCTTTGGGACCATTTTCATTAATGGTGGTTTCCCTTGCGTTTGTTAACGGTTATCATTATGGACCGGTAATCAAACGGTTTCCTCCATGTTTGACTTCAACTCCTTTTATTTCGCATGGTTAGGATTCGTACCTTTTTTGGGCGGTTTGGATTGAAGACCTTGGGCTGACAGTAGCATTGTCATCTTTTGCTATTGCCCGAGTTACGCAAGACCTTGTTACATTTTATATGACATTTTGCTGAGACATAGATCCACCTTGTATTTTAGTGGCTATGATCGATTGTTGAGCATGGATCCACCTTGTTCATTTGTGGCCATGGCTCCTTTAGATTTGATATGGCGCCTTTTTTCCTATTGAGCGACCATGATAGTTTCATCAGTTATACACATGTTGGATCCGCCTATATCTTTATGGTGATGTTTTGTACATGGACTTGTATGTCCCAGAGATCAGTTTTTTTGACATTTATCTCTCTTACATGTACCTTTGTTCGAGCCTTTCGATCTTGGATTCTCTGCTCTCTCCATACTTAGCTGTTTCCTTTATAATGTATTTCGGCTATAGTCTTCCCCTCTAACCTCACACATTAGGGGGCATCTATTATAGCTCAAAATGACACATCTCTTCCTGTGACCACTTTCCCATGATTCCGTTGCATGTCGACACTTCCATGACGGCACTTCATGAAAGTCATTGAAAGTCACTGAAAAAACACCTAACTTGGAGGACCTATATCTTGAGTTCTGTAACTCTGTTTGACCTCATCTCTACACCGTTGGAAATATATTTCAGTTAGCTAAAATTTTCCAGAAGACACCAAAGTCTGAAAATGCCTAGAAAGACCTCAAAAACGAGTTTTTTTTGTCTATACGCGACTTTCCCTTAAGGAAACCCGCGTATGACACGCGACTTGTTAGTTATACAACCTGCATGTGCTTTTATACGTGACTTTCTGTACTAGCAACCTGCATATACTTTTCGTGTACACGACTGTGGTATTCAGCAACCCGCGTATGCCTCTTAAAAATGTCAAAAAACACGCCTTTTGAATTTCGGGTAGTTTGGGTAGTTATGCAACTGACTCCTTCAGTTGTAACTACTTTGTCTTCGCCCCTAACTCTTCTTTAAGCATATAAATAGAGGTAGGGAGGTCCATGAGAGGAGACTTGAATTTTTGCATTGTTATGCTGAAGGATTTGGAGCTCTCTTTGCCCACACCTTTGCCCTGGCGGTCATCCCCTTGTGTTGCAGAGCTTGGAGGCTGAGTTCTTTGGAGAAGAGAAGCAGCAGAACCGAATCAAGGTTTCTTGAGGTGCCAAACTTGAAGAGAAGGTATACTTGTACTTGTTTTCAAGATTAATAAAGATGTGATGTCCTTCTTCTTCCCCAAATCATTGTTCAATGTGTGATTGAATTTCTGTTTATGATCATATGATGATGTTATTCAGATCATTAGTTCATGTTTATTTGATTATCATTGTTTTATATGTGGTCATAATGGTTTGAGGAAGGTATAATTCGTTTTGTAGGTCTCTTGGAGCAAGAGGAGCAAGAAGAGGATTGAAGAGAAAGTTTGGACCAGTCTTCAGTTAATCAGGTGTGGACCATTCTAATCTCTAATCTTGCTTGTACTTACTTGCAGAACTATATGCATCTCTCTTTCAACCCCAGTATGTTGATGGCCTCTTAAACCCTAGCCATAGGATACTTTTCTTTACAAAAAATTCGTATAAAAAGTTGCGAAGCAACATCCAAACACAGGAAGTCAAACCATTTTCTTAAAGGCCGAGGGCAGGCTGGAGACCATTGGTTGAGCTGGGACTGAGACGACACATGGAGGGACCGCATCAGGCTGAGAGGGAGAGATGACACTCTTGTGCTTTTTACCGCACCTTCCACAAATATCCCGTGGATGTGTAGCTTCCTCATGACCTTTTCTAGCAGCGTAGAAGGCGACCCTGAGCCTCGAGGCAATGATATCCACCTTCTACTGGATCAGATGACATTCACCATTATGGTACTTCCAGGCTTTAACTGGTTCCTCATCCCCTGCATGTTTAGCTTCTCGCTCCATGTATGAGTGGCCAACCATTTTCATATTGACCCAATATTGCATCAGGAGGCGATCATAAGCAGCCGCGCGCCCCGCAGTGGTAACGGGGTCCAGAACCCAGTCCGCCACCTCCTGGTGGAGATCTTCCTTGGACATGTTTTTTACTGTATGCCAGAGATCCTCGACCTTTCCCTCCACTTCCCGACGTATGTTCAGAGGAATATGATCTTTGAAGTAATCAACCTCTTCTTGGGCTTGGATTTGTGCCCGCGTAACCCAGCGGGGGTAATATGAAACTTGAGTGTTATTATAGTTCCATTTTAATATTAATAATTAATAGATAATTAAATTTTTAAAATTTATATTACAACCTTAACATTAGTTATTTAGTTGAAAGTCCACTTTTATTTTAGTAATTAAATTTTAATAGTAATTTTTTTTGAAGTTTTAAAAGTTTGATTTTGCAAATCTATTAAAGCATTTAGTTAACTTCACCATATCTATATTATGTTAAATATTATTCAAATTTCAATTTCCATCTCAATTACCATTCACAAACTCCTAATACGATTGAATCTTGCTACTAAGCTCTAGTGGTGACAAATGATGTTGTCTATATCCCTTATTGTACATATTTTAGTATCTATGTCATTCTTTGGATAGTTATTTATGCTTGTGGTGCAATGTCTTCTGGAAGTGATCTTGTTTGATGAGTTTTTATCGTACATATTTTAGTATCTATGTCATCATTGGATAGTTATTTATGCTTGTGGTGCAATGTTTTCTGGAAGTGATCTTGTTTGATTAGTTGTTTATGTATTCATATGAGAATAAATGGTACACTTAGCTTATAATTTGTTTCATAGATGATATATGTGTATAGATTTGTTGTTGGTTTGTCATCTTTTTTTATTTGGTGTTTATATATTTTGTATTCATAATCCTGGCTACCATATTATCCTCTAAGAATTTTTGGACTAAAGTGATCACATTCTTTGGCATTTTGTTGTATCTAAGCTACGTGTCTCGTTGGGGGGATATGTGCATGTTTATCCTTTGCTCGGTCCTTATTCCAGACCGCTGGTCATTATTCTTTTGGTAATGGAATTTTCCTTACTTAAGTTTTCTCTGTCTTTTGCTTCATCAGGGTTTTCCCATGTTGTTCTCTAATTGCTATCCTCTGATGTTTATTTAACTAGTTTTTATAGCCTTCTATGGGGAGCCTGACATATTTACTTGTCCCATCTTGCTACAACTTCTATTTTAGTTTGATTTCCAATGTCTTCAATGCAACTTGGTTTGTCAATCGAGTTATCTTCCATTAGGAGTCGGGGTTCTTTTAGGTTGTGTTCTAATATCCTCTAAGACTTTGATCACTTTGCATCGATAATCAAGGACCTCAACTTGTCCATTCCTCTTTTGATGGATATTTCAAGTCGAGCTCTAATATCCTGTTCACAACTTGATTTGACACTTGGATCACTATCCATCAGGAATTTGAGACCTTTACTTGTCATTTTTTCTTACGATAGCTCTTTCAAGTTAAGCTCCAATGTCCTCGTCACATCTTCATTTGATACTTGGATCACCTTCCACGAGGAATCAAAGACCTTTACTTGTCCTTTTCTCTTTCGATGGATCTTTTAGGTTGAGCTCTGATGTCCTCATCACAACTTGATTTGACAAATGGATCGCATTCCATCATAAATCTGGGAGATGTACTTGTCCTTTTCTCTTTTGATGGTTCTTTTAGGTTGAGCTCCGATGTCTTCACCACAACTTGATTCGACACTTGAATCTCCTTCCATCGAGAATATAATACCTTTACTTTTACTTTTCTGCATAAGAGTTCCTTCCATCATGATGATGACTCTTATAAGCTAACATTTGATGACGATTGCAAGTCTATGTCATTATTTTGAATTGTATCCATCCATTGGATCACCTTCCATTGGGAATATTGGAACTTTCCTTGTCCTTATTTTTGTTGTTGGCTTCTTTTAGAACTATTTCCAATGGCAATCCATCTGATGTCTAGATCACACATGGCCACTTTTACTTGCTTGCATGCTTGGAAGTTCATTGTCATCAAGTAATCGACATCTCGGTTATCTTGATGATGACTCCTAGGCCAAATCTAGGTTTTGATTTTTACCAATGATAACCATTACTAGAGAAAGAGAATAATCTAACACACATTAGAGGAAATTTCAACTCAAAATGGGCCTTCTAAGGAAAATTAATAAAATAATAGTTAAAATAATAAAATAATATTTATTAATTTTGGAGGAAGGAAAGAAAAAACTACTTTTTTTTGTTCGTATTTTCGACATATCTCCCTATGATTTTACTCAAATTTCAATCAGACGAGCTTGTTGGATGCATACTTAAATTCCGCATCCAATGAGTACCCACTCGACATACTTTTGACGAGCCCCGCTGCCATAAAAACAAGAAAACGTGATCATGATGTCATCATCACGTTTTCTTGTTTTTGTGGCAGCGGGGCCTGTCAAAAGTATGCCGAGTGGGTACTCGTTGGATGTAGAATTTAAGTATGCATCGAATGAGCTCTCCCACTCGAAATTTGAGTAAAAACACAGGAAGATATGTTGAAAATACGAACAAAAAAAGTAGTTTTTTTAATGATACCTATCCTCAAATTTATATTAAAAAATTGTTTAAGAGGTGCTTCCCTTTTGAAATTTAAATCATTTTGATTGGCTAATACATGATGACATAGAATTTGTATTATTTTTAGAAGGCCTATTTTAAATTTAAATTTCCTGTAATATGATTAAGCTGGATGTGATAAAAAAATTAATACATCATTTACTATGACAACTTTGGAGGTTGTCGGATGGGGCATGTTCTCCCATCCGACCTCAATTTTTTTGTATCAGAAACAAAAATATGAAAATAACCACGATAAACATAATTTGTAAGAGGTGGGATCATATTTAAAATTTGATCATGTGTCAAGAATGACTTACACCCAAAAAATTCTTCACTGGCTTTCTAATGTTGGTGTTTTATGCCTAGCTATAATGTTCTTATCTCTGGTCGGTGCTCTAGTTATCCTTTGTATGGTATTCTAGGTTGTACCCTGTATGTGCATGCTTGAATCGTCTGCATGAGTCTTGGTTTCTATTTTTCTTAATTTTGAATATGTTTTGTACATCAACCAAGTAGATTTCATGATTTTCTTGTGCCATTCCCTTAGGAATGCATTGGAGTCTTCGCTCGAGGAGACTTCCATGTGTAACATACCACCTTCACTAGGGTTGGGCCCTGTGTCCTTAGTTATTCCATAGAAGTTTTCTATATTAAAGTTCTATTAAAATATCTCATCTCTATTGGTGGCATCTATTTTTACTTCCATTGCCTTGTTCTTTGTTTTGTCCAAAGATACGATCACCTTTCTTTTTTTTTCCAAAGATACGATCACCTTTCATATTCATGTCACTTTGAAAGTAAGAATAAACCAATATCTTAAGAATTAACCCAAGACTCATCTATGGTACATATGTATGAGTGACGTCCCCTACCAAAAATTAAGGAGAGTTTGGTATCTAAAGTTTGAACAATTTCAACTATGCTTCTAGGACGTTGATCCAGAAGAGCAAAATCCTACAAGAGAAATTATGTTCCACAGGTGGTCACATTAACTTCCCTAACCCAAGTTTCTATTGCTTTATGAAAAAATGTATAGTTGTTATTTCCCTCCGTGAAAACAAAACTTGCTAATACTTAAACGCTCCCTCGGTACAGTTTGTTTGCTTTTGCAAATAAAGTTCCCTTCGCGTAGCAAACTACTGCGACTTTTCCCATCATCTTAGTCATCCGGAGCGGTCTGTAAACTTGTTCCACCAACAAAAAGAGTTGGATTCCCCCAGCAATAAGGAGTGAACATTATTGGCTTGAGGTCGGGCACCAATCCCAGGAGAATAAAAATCCCAACCGACGTTGAATCCAATACTATAACAAGGCTTAGCAACAAAGATGCATATTCACAAACCGAGCTATCTAAGTCTTTCTTGGACTGATAAGCAGCAGGTGGGGACAAAAAATCAGCACATTCAACAACCTTTTGCAAAGGGCAGAATTCTATTGACTCAAAAGAACTGTAATATCTTTAGGAAGGCTTTAGAGAGACTTTGTAAGAGGGAGGAAATTCTATCCCAAGTCCTTAATAATCAGCAGCTAACTAATTTAATTCAAAGGGCACTCACAAAATGCAAAAGAGCAAAGAATAGGAAACGTGAAACAAATTGCTTTCCTGTTAATGCTTGGTTCGATGAGGAGTGCAAAAAAGCAAGGAGAAGGTGGTGAGAGTCAAATTGGAAAGAAAGAGACTTAAAAATATACAAGTAGATTATAAGAAAGAAAGAAAATTGATTTCATGGTCTCAAAGAGGGAAGAGATAATCTTCCTTGGGAAAAACAACCCCAAACTATTTTGGAAGGAACTTCAAGTGAGCAAGAAGAAAACTGAAAACAATATTACAGCGGACCAGTGGCTTGAGTATGCAAGGGAACTCTATGAGCGGAATCCTAAGGTTGAACCCGTGTTGGAAAAGCCAGAGATTTAGTAGAACTTCAAGATGAATATCTAAAATGGGGTTCAAAAACTCTTGCAGCTCACATTACAAGAATCTTCAACAACATCATTCAGTAGGGATTGGCTACAAATTGGACAACTAGCCTTGCAATTCCTCTTTTCAAGAGCAGAGATGTCAATGGTCCCTCCAATTATAAGACCATAATGATAAACCCCTTGTTTGCAAAGCTATTTGGAAGCATTCTAGAAAATAGAATTAGCAAGTGGGCGAAAGAAAGGGAAAAGCGTGCTAAAGGACAAGCAGGTTTTAGACCTAAACATTCCACGATGGACCATGGTATTACTTTAAGGCACATCATTGAAAAAGTGCGGGAGAAAAAAGAGGAAGCCTTTTGTTGCTTTGTCGATTTCAAACAATTTTTTGACATGGTTCCCAGGGATAAGCTATGGCACATAATGGAGGAACTTGGGGTTCCCAAGGATAACAAAATTACAATAAACTGAAGCCTTTACACTAATAAACTAAACCTATCACTAATAGTACACTCTAAAAAGATATTTATAATTGAAAAACAATTACAAAACACATAAACATATCTGAATACACAATACTCGATCCTTGTTATAAATGAGTTTGGATCTCTTTTGCACTTTTATAGGTTTATACACCAAGTGATATGCCTCTCGCACCACGATTAATAGTCCATTACCCTCAATAGTCCATGTGTGGGAATTTTCATATAATATTTTGATAAATATCTTATGCTTATCCATGATGGAACTACCCCGATTTCATTCTCACAATGAAAATAACGGCATCCATCTACTTCATATGAAGCAGGGCAGACTCGCTGCATTGTTCAACAAAATACAAATTTTCATAGTTGTGGTATGGAAACAACATCCTAAGGATGATGATATAGCTTGTTGGAGAGAAGCATTAACCTCAAGCCCTAAAAATATTTCCTCAAGCTCAAGTTCCATAGACATGCCCTCAAACCTTCACATATTACCTATGTCGGTTAACTATCTCCTTCAAGGGTGATCTGTATACCATCAATACATTATTTGTGCATCAAGAATGTTTGTAAAGGTTTGTCCAATTTCATAAGAGGATAATAATGGGTCTTGTGCCATAAAATCCACTTCTTAAGGTCAATAATTATGAATAACACCTATAAACTACAACACAAACCCTCTCTTGGGGTCTTTGGAATCAAGGTTAGATATAGATTCCACTAAGAAATTTTGTACATCGATGATGGATTAAAGGGAATTGAACATTATCGAGAAAGGAAAACAAGCTCCTCAAGGATGTTATTGAATTTCTCAAACTGAATAACCTTGAATGATTCCTCGTACCATCACATCAATCATTTTTAGGGGTTCTATGCAGGCCTTTGAGTGGGATACATGTGTCTTAGGTAAGTTTTGTCCCCTGGAAATAGGTTTAAGCCATGCCACATGGTCAATGGGGTAAATAAGGGATTTAAGCCCTAATTGAACCTTCTTGTGCTTAAGTTCCATGATTAAACCCTAGGCACATCTACACGATCCCTCGATAGGCGGTATTTGCCTTACTAGTTGGATATGGGTTCCATTCAGATGTTTTGTGCACTATGGATGGGTATTGAGGCCTTAACCATAGTTGTGGTAGGGAAACAACATCATAAATATCTTGACATTGGTTGGTGGAGAGATAAAACATCCTTAAGGATCCATAACCAGAGTTTCTTAGTCTCAAGATTCAAGAACACACGTTCTAAGACCTTTACACAAGAGTTTGGATGGTTTGCGGAGCCTTGGCCATCATCACACATTGAAAACCGGTTTCTTAGGAACCTATTAAAGGTTAATGAGTAATAATATGAAAACGGATATTGATAAAATGTATCATGGACACACACATTTTTAATGCACGTGTGTTCCTACAAATTCAAAAATGTTTGGCAGTATTGCCTCTATTTATCTACATGATGGTTGAGTTTTCTTCTTTGGTTTTAGCTTCGGAATGGTAAACCTATTGGTTTGGGTTGTATAAAGAGACTAAATCCATTTTCCTTGCTCCATAATCTTAAGGTTATTTTCAATCACTCTTAAATATGAACTATAAATTTATCTTACGAAACTGCACACATTTATACAGATTTGTCTACATATATATAATAAAAATTTCTTTCTATTTTTTATTATTATTTATTTGTACAAAATATCACATTTTTAAAATACATAAGTCAGGTATAACTTTTTAATTCCTTTCCCATTTGAAAACAAATTGTATGCTGCAAAAGTAGAGATGGAGACTACACAATGAAAAAAATAAAAAAATCGATTGCTTAAGTTAAGACTCTCAAAGTCATCTTCAATGGTTGACCTTGTTATTACATGGCTTCATTGAATGTATTAATTTTAAATGAATATAAAATTAACATTAAAGAATATTGAAAAATAGTGGCACACGAGAACTGATTGTTATGTACAACTGTACAATTTTTTTTCAAGAAATTCCATCATTTTAATACTAAACCGTGTCTTCAACACGAGCATATGCATTATATTTTAGAGAAAAAATAACATAGCAATGTTAGAAGAAAGTGCATTTCTCTAAGTTATACCCGTTTTCCATAAATAAAAGTTAATATATATTCCTAAACCTTATCTGATCTTCTACGTTAATATTTTTACAATATATTATAACAGCTTGTGCATGTACCTACAAAATTCCCGCTAGTCAACATATTACTATTTTTTTCAAATTTCCATTGCAACTAACGTGTCATGAGAGGAAAGCATTAGCTTGCACCAACCCTTTACATAAATACTAAATATTGTATATAGACTTTGGCAATATGTCAATTGGTTCTATCCTAAGTCATTGTGGGATGGACTCTTATCGTCTCCACCCAAGTTCTATTTCCATAAGGAACATGATGTGTATATTGTGTATTAGCTTTGAGCACTATTGTTTACTTGGCCTTATGCCTTGAATAATCTAGGGTTTACCCTAGGTGGCATCATCAAATTGAGCCAAAGTATCTTAACAATATCATTAACATAGATATATCTAGCACTATGAGGGATCAAATTATGTTTGTTTATTTATTATAATTTTATATTTTTTGTTTGTTTGTTAAGAAATGTCCGTCACTCGAGGCCAGTGCATTTCCACCATTGGCTGAGAAACCGCAACCCAAGGGCATCTAAGCCGTCAAAATCACCCAGGGATTGCACTCGGCCTGGGCCATGCCAACCCTTAACATGGATGGATTTTTGGGTGTCTCCTCCCAACTAGCTCACCCCTATGGGGTTTGAACCCAGGTCACCTTTCTAACAATACCCACTCCTTAACCAAATGAGCTAGCGAGATTTGACCTTCATGTTAGGAGGACATGGGGGTGGGCTTTGATCCACTTATGTGTCCACGAGTCATGAAATCATTTTAATACAATTTCTCTAGGTGGAACCACATGTTCGACCACTACCTCAAGGTGCCCCCATGGCTCCAGGTAAGTCCCTCATTGGAATTGAACCTGCCCATTGGTGAAAAACTCCCCACTCTTCACCAATGGATCCAAACCCTTTGGGTAATTATAATTTTATACTTTTTATGAATCGATTTTAGATTTTTTTAGTATTAGGGTTGGCTATTATTATTTTTTCATTCTTATAAACATTGTTTCAATTTCAATTTAGTTTATTAACATTATAAATTTGGCACATATATCTAGGTTGTAAATGCACGTCACTACTCTATATGCAATTGTTATGGAATGCACTCCAAAATCTCGTAATATGGAGTTTGAATATGCTTCCTAACACAAAGGAAATTTGATGCTTATTCTATATGTATGATTACATGAAAGAACAATATTATGGAACAACTTTGTTAATCTTCACTAATGTCAATGATCCTTAATTCAAATATGCATAAAAGTTATCGAACAAACACACAACAAAATCAACAATTAATTTGGGTGGACGCTAATCTAATAACCAAAACATACACACCAAAATGTATTCACCATATAATAGTTTTATTTAACATAACAAACCAGACCACAAATTTATGAACTTACTTTATTTATATATATATATATAACAAACACAATAAACAAATTTTCATTTCATTACTAGTTCATGTTGTCTTTTATTTGTTTACTTACTAAAGAAAATATTGTTTCCTTATTAAAGAAAATAAGGATAATAAATGTTGAATTGTTCAGTACTTTTGAGAGCTTTGAGAGGTTACTATATACTTATTAAGTTATATGTATTTTTGTCTACCATAATATTATATAATAATAACATAATTTTATATAATAATAAAATAATTTAATGTAAAATTATATTTATATATATATTTTTCAGAGAAAAAAACCTTTATTCATTCAAATAACATGGACACTTCTGAAGAGTTTATATTTTTGCTTTGCATTGCAAAGTTTACATCATTTCTTTGCCTATACTACTATGCATTGCACTACTTATGCTATTTGCACTATCTATCAAAACAATATGCATATACAAATTCTTTCTGATAAGAGTATCAAAACGGTAAAACTCAGAGAATGCACTTGCACTCCATCTTTGGTCTCATTGCTGCATTTGATTCTTTAAAGACTGCTTCTTTCCTTAAGGTTGTTCTGGTGCTTGATCAACATACAAAAAAAACAATGCCCTGAGCCTTTACAGGGGGTTGTAGAACAAGAAGGATTCACCTTCTCCATTGACCTCGCCTTCAATGATTCCTGGTTGTATGGCTAAGGCCTATTTAGACAACGTGTCAGCTACTGTGTTGAATTCTCTGTAAATGTGACTGAATTGAATTGCTTCAAAGGAAGGTTGTAGAGACCGGATATCCCTCAACAAATTTTGCAAGTGAGTAGCTCTTATGTTGTTTCTTCCTTGAGCCCATTCAATCACCATTTTGGAATCCTCGTATATGTTCAACTTTGTTAACTATTTATCTTTTTCTATCTTTAGAGTATCCCATAGCTCAAAAAGCTCTGCTTTACTGTTGGTAGCTCTGCCCAAGCCCAACTTGAAAGAGATTTTGTTTGTTTCAGAGATGAAGATCACTCCTCCCGCCCCACCGATGGCAGGATCTCCCTGACTGGCACCATCAAAAAACGCCCATGGGATACTTCTGTCAATTACTAGGGAGGTTGTTGCTCTTACTTTTCCAGCTTTGGAAGCTAATATGTGTTCTTCTAATTTTTGCATTAGGAGTGCTGAGGAGATATCAATGGGAGTCCACGAATTCTTGAAGATAGCTCTGTTTCATGCCTCCCATATGGTAAAAAAAAAAGCACAGGAACAGCACTAAACTCACATACCGCTTTGTTGTTCCACCAGTCTTTGGTTCTCTGCTCCCATGTTCCTTCCAAGCTGACCATCCTGTCTTGACTTAATGTCCTTGTGACTTTAGTCCATACCTGGCCTACATATGAACAAGTGCCGAAGATATGGGAAGTGAGTTCGTCATCTTGCTTGCATAATATGCAGAACCCTGGACCCTGCAAGCATCTTTTTCTTAAATTTCCCCAAGTCAGAAGTCTGTTGTTTATTGCCACCCAAAATATGAGTATGGTTTTTAGCGGGTTGTTTGAGTCCCACAGACCCTGCCACCACCAACATTTCTCTCCTTCAAACTCTTCCAGTATTGCCACTTCAGACCCTTTTTTGGCTATGTAATCCCCATCTAATGCGTTTCTAGTCCAAATTAATTTATCCCGTGTGTCTTCATCTAGACAAACATATTTTGATTCCAACGGGTTAGTGTAGGTTTTCCAACATATGGCATCATTCCATTCTAATTGAAGCTCATTGGCTTCCTTCCACCTTGTTCTGCCTACTTGATTTGGAATTTGTAATTGAGCCGCTCAGCAAGTTTAAAGCATCTTTGCTCACTGAGCTTGTTCAAGACTGGTGGAGGAAGCTTGAAATCCTCTCCAGCACCTGCCCAAGGGTCTAGTCCTAGCCTTACACTTCTCCCGTTACCAATTTCCCATGGTGTCCAATTGCCTATGAGGGGGAATGCTAAGACCATGGTTTTCCATCCCACATATCCATTTTTGAATGTTTTATTAAGGCTTCTGATCCAGTCTATCATACTCATATTTGGACAATATTTAGAACTTACAACCCTGCCCCACAAGGTATATGAGTTTTGCAGAAGTCTCCATAGGGATTTGGATGCCAGTGCTTTGGTAAAAAGAGGGAGGTTCTTTATTCCCCAACCTCCCAAATCCTTGGGCAAGGCTAAATAGGTCCATTTGGCCAAGGGGATGCCTTTGTTTTGTTTACTTGTTGTCCATAGGAAAGCGAAGCACTTTTTCCGAATTTTGGTCAGGATACCTTTAGGGATGTAGGCTATAGATGTCGAGTAGACAGGAATGCTCTGAAGCACCGCCTTAATTAAGACCAGCCTTCCTCCTCTAGACAAAAATCTATTTTCCCAAGAGGAAACACGAGTTTCTACCTTTTGAAAGAGCCACATCCAGTCCTTGAAAGCATAACTGTTAGGTTTGAGAAGAAATCCTAGGTACTTGAAGCCTTCAGCCATTGTTTTAGTTTGGTAGGCTAGGATTTCTTTCAAATTCTGAATTAGTTCAGCTGGGAACTCGTTGTGAGCCAACATTTATTTTTCTATATTAATCATCATCCCTGTAGCCTTCTTGTATTTCTCTATCAAAATGGAAAATTATTTCAATTTTTATTCTTCTCCTATCCCAAAAAGCAAGACATAGTCTACAAACAAGGTGTGTGTGACTTCCTCTGTTCTTGACACTTTTACACATGTTACCCTTCCTTCAGCCCTAGCTTTCAGGATTAGCCTACTAAATGCATCCACCACCAGAAGGAATATAAATGGGGACAAGGGGCACCCCTGTCTGATTCCTTTTGTGGGTCTGAAAAAGCCAGAAGGAGAACCATTGATCAAAACTGCAAAGGAAATGGATTGGATGCAACCCATTATCCATTCAACCATCTCCATGTTCATCCCTAACTTTATGAGGATTAGTCTGATGAAGGTCCAACTTACCCTGTCATATGCTTTGGAGAGATCTAGCTTTAAGGCAAAGGATTTTTGTTTCTTCTTCTTGATGGAATGTATTGTCTCCTGTGCTAGAGAAACTGCATCCAGTATTTGCCTATTTTGTAAGAAACCAAATTGCTCCTCTTTTATGACTTTGCTTAAAATAGGTTTAATCCTCTGAGCTCTAACCTTTGCAATCACTTTGTAAATCATGTTACAGCAAGAAATTGGTCTGATATCCTCAAAGGGATAAGGGCTATGAACATTGCATTCATGCTTCCAAGATATTTTCTTGATCTTCTGGATTCCTAGACCACTGCTAAAATGTCTTCTTTTTTCTTGTGATAAAACCCTAGAAGAAATTCTACGGTGAACCCATCTGGTCCAGGACTCTTGCCTTTCTTAAAGGAGTGTAATACTTGTTGTATCTCTTCCCTTGTTATGTATTTAATTAACTCTTCATTCATCTCTTCTGTAATACCCCTTGGGAATAGATCTAGAACTTCTAGCATATCAGCTATTAGACATCCTGCTGGCTCTTTAAACAAATCTTAGAAATGTTCCACAACAACCTTTGTTTTTTCTTCATAGGACTTAGCCCAAGAGCCTTGTGTAGTCCTAATCTCATGAATTGTAGTGATGCTTTTTCTTTGAGAAGCATATATGTGGAAGAAATTTGTATTATGATCCCCTTCTACCAGCCAAAAAGCTCTACTTTTAAGCCTCCATTTTGCCTCTTCCTGAAAAAGGAGAGCATTTTTCCTCCCTTCCAGTTCTTTGAGCTCTTCTAATTCTCTCAAACTAAAGACTCCTTCTCTATTGTTTTCATATAACTCCTTTATTTAAGATTCTGTCCGTTTTAAATCTTCTTGTTGCCTTCTTCTAAACTTCTCATCTCATTCTTTGGATAAATTTTTTACTCTGGCCATATTATCCACGAATTGTTGCATTTGTGAGTGATTTTGTGTTACCATCAGAGGTTCCTAAGCTCCAAGAATGAGGTCATGATAGTCCTGCTCTTCTATTCATTGGGGTTTGAACTTGAAAGGTGCAAGGGGTTTTGCTTCAGGGGTTTCAATTGACAGGACTATAGGGAAATGATCTGAATTACCCCATGTTTCTACTGAAGCCTTCAAAATTAGATCACTCCCTATTAAGTTTTTCGAGACCAGGTATCTATCCAGTCTTCTCGAGACTGCTTGATCCCCACACCTCCTATTTCTCCATGTGGGCATGGGCTTTATTGGAGCCAGGTCGATTAACCCCTTTTGTTCAAACAAATGGCTGAAAAATGGTCCCAGTGAGTCTGGTCTTGCATTTTTATCCCATACTTCGTTGCTGGTCAGAGTTAGGTTAAGGTCTCCTCCTAAGATCAAGTTTGGAAAATCCAGAGCTCTAGAACCTTCCAATCTTTCCCAAAAGGTCTTTCTATCATAGAAAGGTCCATAAACATTCAGAATCATAAATCGTTTCCCCGTTTCACTGTCTTCCAGTTCTGTTCCTGCTATTGCTCCAAAACGCTGGACATATATCAAGTTTAAGGCTGGGCTCCATGCCATTAGGGTTTCTCCTAAATGACCATCTGCATCACTGCTGGTCATTCCCCAGTCCTTAATGCACTCTTTAACTACTTCTTCTGCCTTCTTCCCTTCTGTCATTGTTTCTTGCAACATAAGTACTGTAGGACTCGTTGTGGCTAAAATCCATTTCAGGGTGATTTTCTTGGGTACCGCCCCTAACCCTCTAATGTTTATGGAGAGGATTTCCATTTATTAGTGCCTCCTAGGGCTAAATCTCTAAGCGCCATTGAAATTGTGACTTGTTTACCTTGCTTAATATCTAACATCGCTTGTTTCTGTGCTTTTGAGAGGAGGGATTTCCTTCCCATCTGAGGTTTTGGTTCTAAATTTGGGGCTAAACCTCCTATTGAAATACACTCTTCCTCCCTTCCTTTACTAGCCCTAGATCTCAGGTTGTATTCCTTTTTCACCTCTTTTTTTGCCTCCTTACAAGGGGCTTTCGTATGATTATCTTTTGAAGGTGAAGCACAATTATGAAAAAAATCATGTTTAAAAGAATTATGCACATGATTAAGACTGTTACGTTTACATCTCGTGAGTGAATTCTGTCGGAGACCGTTAGAAGTGCAAGGGCTAAGTTGTCCGTCTTCCGGTCTTTCCGTGACAATGCTGATGTGTCCACCTTCCTTGGTCTCTGTTCCAATCACTATCATATCTACCTGAGAATTGTCTATAGACTTGTTTTTTATCCCAAATCCATTCTCGCCACCTTCTATCGGCCCTCCATCTTTTGATCACTGGCTGCTTCCTTCGCCACTCTCTCTGGCTTCCTCCTCTCTAATTGAAATGTTCTTTGATTGCTCTGCTTTTGAATGGCACGGATCAATGTTTTCAAACTTTTGCTTCCCCTTATCTCATCCTTACTTGTCTTCAACTAACTCTGCAACATCTGCGTCATCTTTTGTGGATTTCATCTCCTCTGCCTTTTCTACCACCTTCAGCCCTGTCTTCTTGATCCAGACCTTCCTATAACGAATCTCTTTCACCTTATTCGAGCAATTGTTTAGTAGGTCATCGACCTCTCGACACCCGTAGCAGCGAAAAGGTATTTTCCAATAGTCTAATCACTACTTCCACTGGCTCCCATGCATATTTATCAATATTTCCTCAAATAACCCATCCTTGAGATCGAGCTCCACCAGAAATCTCGCGCAGCACCGGTCCACTTTGGTTTTCCAGTCCTGTTCTACATCCACAAACTTACCTATCTTGTTGCCAATTGCTCTAAGGCACTCCTCCTCCCAGAACATCATAGGAAACCCTAGAAGGATAACCTAGACTTGCTGAATGTTGAAAGGTTCCTTTGTCACATCGAAGTCTACCCTCCACTTTTGAAGAATTAAACCCGACGGTCCCCATTGCCAGCTTCTGTCCAACAATTTTTGTCCATCTTTTTCCTGTTGCATTTTCATCAAAAACCACCCTCTTGGTAGTATGTGGAATTCAGGACTATAGTGAAGCTCATCCTCCCAATTATTTTTTATCCAGCTGTGCATTGCTTCTCGCCGAGGGGTTTTGCCACAGAACTGACCTATAAGAGTGAACTTCAAATAATTCAGGATCTTGTTGAGCTCTGTGTCTATGCCTACAGTTAATTCAACATTAACCTTTCTCGACCTCACTCCTTTCGTTTTGCGAGGTTGCTTCCTATTGACGACTGCGCAATTATTGACAGGGGTGGTTTCATTATTGACGTTCATGTTTTTGCATGCTTTCGTATGTGCTGAGGTAATGTGTACTTCCTCCCCTGTCATCGAACTCGATACCTTCGCATGTGTGGGCTGACGTCCCAAGCTTTCAACCTGCGCGTCTGCCTGCCTTTTCATTGTGCATGTCATCTTCTGAGTAGAACATAGAAGTCTCCCAGTCATCTGGGGTGTAATCAACCTCGTCGATCTGCATATTGATCGTTTTTTTGCTACCTCCCTTCCTTCTTGCCACTTCTCCTTCGAACTGTGTTTTCCCATTATGATCAAGACTTTAAAATGCGAAAAAAAGACCACTTATGAACTTCTACTTCTGCTCCCTTCGTCTTCGCCACCTTCTTTCTTCTGGCTGCAGAGCTCCATGGTGCCCCCCAATATATATATATATATATTATTTAAATAAATTAAATTATTTTTAAATTAAAAAAATATATTTAAAATTTTATTGAATTGTGATTTAGTGGCCACTTAGAATAAGTTTTGTGAAAATAACCATAAGAGACAAGCTCCTTTCCTACGTAAATGTGTTAAATATGAGTATTAAATATTTGGAATATAGTTTTCTCCTAAACCTAGTTTGTTGAATGCAATTATTAATTATATTTATGCAACATTTAAATAAATTGTTATATAATAATAATAAAATATCAACAAACTTTTGTAATAAACTTATTTTTAAATATAACATTCATAAAATAAAATAGATATACATTTTAATAAAATGCTATATCCAAACCAGCAAAATAAAATAAACCAAAGAACAAGTTGATATAAAAGAAACCCATATATGAAGATTTAAAGCAAGACTCATCTATGGTCGATATGTACCAATGTGCTCCCCTCTCTAAAAGCAAAGATGGTTTGGTATCTTCCTTTGAACGAAAAGTAAGCTTTTTAGTCAAATGGATGTAGCTTGGGTGGTTGGGAGGAATGAATGTTACCCTCCCCACCCAGGTTCTACTCTTGTAAGTGACATGATGCTCTTGTGGAGCCCTTTGTAATAAATGTTGTGAATGATGAGCTGACCATACCTTGATTCAGTTTGAATATCAGGTATTGGAATTTTCTGTGGAGTAGCCCTCTAACAAATGGTGAACCACATTTAAAAAAAGAAAAGTAAGCTTCTTAAGATTTTGGTTTTATGTAAAATGTAGTTTTAATATCTTGTTATGATATTTTTGTGAATGAAACAAATCCGTCACATATATTTTCAAAGATTAGTTACTGTTATTGTAATCAGTGTATTGTTATTATAGTGTTTTTTACTATTTTATTTATCAATAAAATTTAATTTTCATTATAATAGTCGAAGTTTAATATTTATCTTTGTTATTTATACAATATTATAATTTTACATTTCATTTTCAATTTGTTTCATTATAAAACTTGAAATTTAATATGTATCTTTATTTTTACGACCATGGAAATACCTACAACTTGATATTCAAAGCAAAATCAAAGTTACAATTGCTTTATGATCATTCATTGCCATCCAAATAGGTTATCTAAAATAAGTTACGAGAATGCTGCAAGATAATACATACATAGAACCTTATCAAATCACCTTATGCTATATACCAAATAAGAGGTTGTTGCTTACAAAACAAACATTTATCAAACAAAAAAGAGAGTACAAATAAAAATACTAGTAAAATTGATAAGAACTAGAGCTACATAAGCTAAATTCTAGACACTCTTAAAAACAATCAAGCCTACAAGTAACTCCACGGCCTCCTTTGATAAGTTGTCTGCCAACAAATTCAATATCTAAAAATGTGGTGGATGATGTATCTATTGAGTTCATCCAGCAGTTCCTTAGTTTTGACACACCAATGTTCCAAAAGTGCCACCTAAATGGAGGGAAAACATTTTTCCCATCCTATACCGTGACTCCAGAGTCACAAAAAATCTGTAAGTAATGGATGTTTTTTGATATGACAAACTTTAATAATCCCCATAAGGCAAGTAACTCTACCTGCTAATTTGTCCCATTACCATAACCCAACTTCAAAACGAAGCAATGATTTTCATTTAGATATAAATCCATCCCACCATCACGTCGATCCAATCGGGATGCATCATCAAAATATCCCCAACAATGATCCTTATAAATAGCAGGTTCATGTATGAATCAGAGTCTTTTAACTGCGCATGGAACTAAGAACTCCTGAAAGCAACTTAAGCTTTTGTAAGCTACCATCGCGGGGGACTATGTTTCATCTTAAAAAAATAGACAGTTTTGTGCTTTCCATATCCCCCATGACACAAAGAGAGGCAACGTTTTGAGAGAAGGGAACCGATTTTTCCAATGCAAAATGTTTCCAAAGAGGGTCTAGTCTAATGAAAGCATACCTTGATCCAATGTAGCACTTCATACCAAACATCTTGATAGAAGGTACAATCTACAAAAAGGTTAAGCAAATTCTCCTCTGCCCTCATACAAAGAATACATAAGCTTAGGCCAAGGAACCTCCTTTTAAGGTAATTAACCTAAGTCAAAACCCGATTCTCTAAACATAGCCAAGAAAAACATTTAATCTTTAAATATAGATTCCAAAGTCAAATCTTCTTTATTATCCATAATTTTACATTTCATTTTCAATTATTAGTATAATCATTCTATTGTTGTATTTATACTGTTTTCCACTATTTTATTTATAAATAAATTTTATTTTTTATATTATATATATAATTTTGCATTTCATTCTCAATTTATTTCGAAACGTACATATTAACTATCTTTATCGTTCAAAACATAACTTCAAAGTGTCAAACTCAAACCTCTATAAAATTTTCCTTAATTATCTCAAGGACAAAAGTTCATTATCCTTATCCCGATACTTTCCTTCCATTTAAAATGATGGTAAGAATTATCCATTCAAAATGCTAGATCCATAATGCTAATGTCACCATGGATCAATTCCCATCGAGACATGGCCCGCTGTGATAAGGCTCAAAGGGTAGGCGCCCCCTGGATAGGCTACCGCCCCTTGTCGGGATTGGAGTCGGGACGTCTCGACCCTTGCTGAGTCACAAGTTTCTGGTATATCCTGGCTTGCGGGCTGTCGGTTTATACCACGGAGGTTATAGTGGCAGCCGACGGATTTGATCCTGGGTCTGACCCAGACAATTGCGACGAGCTACCGATTCCTCTATCAAAAAAATGTCACCATCTTAGGACTATTCTAAGAGAGTGGGAAAGTATTATAATATTATCTTTCCCTTGGTTTGGATTGAAATTATGGTAAACCTTATCCATGATAAATAGATAATTTAATGGATTTATTTGATACTTTGATGGGGGCATTTTATGTAAAAGGTGTAAAATTTGAAGCATGCCTTTTTACTTGATATTGATGAATTTCATTATTTTAATTTGAAATTTAATTGTGATAGATAATCTCATATTTGGGGTGAACTTTTAGTATTTAAGGTTTTTTATATTTTATTCGTACTCTTAGAAGGGTAGGTTACATGTGGTAGTACTTGAGGGGTGGAAAGAGAAAAATCAAAAGACTTTAAGCATAATTTGAGGAGATAATTTTTCATCATGTTTATAGAGAGTATAATAAGGAAGTGGACAATTTATCCAAACAAGATCTAGTACTGAAGGAAGGCATCATCTTTTTTTTTTCCGAATATCTATGACTCAATTATCATATTTGAAGGCTCTTTTCAGATTTGGTAGTGGGTGGGGTGATCAGATATTATAGTTTTAGTTTGAATCTCTTTCTAGTTTGTTCTTTTGTTTAAGTTGTGTTACTATTTAGTCTTTTTTAATCATATTTTGTCTCAAGCATTGTCTTGGGATCTTATGATGATCATGTAACAGTTTAGTGATAGAAATAGTTTGGAGTTGGTTTTCTTCCTATATAGAATATGGAGTTTCTATTAGTGGAGAAATCATGAGAAGACTATTAAAAATATGTTTCTGTTGATGGGCCATATATTGGGAGGAAAGTTGATTTTCTAAAAACTGATATTATGTAATCTTGTTATGTTTCTTA
This sequence comes from Pseudotsuga menziesii, assembly GCA_001517045.1. NCBI lineage: Eukaryota > Viridiplantae > Streptophyta > Pinopsida > Pinales > Pinaceae > Pseudotsuga > Pseudotsuga menziesii. The sequence goes on along the minus strand of LPNX010356583.1, from coordinate 243,353 downwards.
TACTTTGAATATAAGTATAGTTTTTTTCTTATGAAAACAAGATAAATAGATAAATAATGTTGATAGGACTATCTATTTCTATAGTGAATCCATAATCAATTTTATCTGTTAAGAAACTGGAGATTTCATTTTAAGATTCTCTCCTTTGATTAGGTTGATCGAAATTAAACAAATATCATTAATTTATTTGCATAACTAGGTGCATATCCTTTTTGGTAGCTTGTTTGAGTTCGATCACAAGGGACAAGAGTAGCTTCATCGCCATATGTAGTAGCAATTGATTCGGAATCAACACCAACGGTATAGGAAGAAAATCCAAAGCGAGTTGTTGACCGAACAGATCCAAATTCATATGCAGAGCATCATGAGCCAAAATTGAAAGATATTCTCTGTCCAATAACACAACGGGTCAACTTATGTAATAAACTTGATATACTAAGCTATTGAGCAATGATGTAGCATCATGTCCAAAAAATGTGAAATACTCCAAATAAAAAGTACTCTTCAATAAAAAGTTAGTCATATGTAAATCCTTCATAGGTTTGTCAGTCTAGTATAATGTTATTAATAAATATTTATTTATAAAAATCATAGTATAATGTTATTAATAAATATTTATTTATAAGAATCATAACAGTATCCAATAAGCTTCTTAAGAGTAATGATGAGAGATCTATCCTCTCCTCTAGAATAATAGCTTAACCTAAACTTTATTAATGTTCTATAACTATGCAAATTAAAAAAAGTATTTATCAATTTTAAAAGCTATCTCTTTGATTTAGTTAAGATCCTCATGTCTCATTTCTCTTTTCAAGTCACACAAGAACTTCCTTTCTTTAACCGTATAAAGACATAGTATTGACAATATCATAATTTAAGGGAATATTGGTGAACCTCTTTATAAAGCACGTTAGTCTCTTTCATTTTACTTTAAATTGAGTATTTCTTCAACCAAATTCCTCCCCTCGCCATTATTTATACCTATGAGGAAACACAACTTTCATCTTCGACTATGATGATTCAAACCATTTGAACAAACTCAGTTCAATCCCAGTGAAGACAAGACTTATTACAACATTCAATATAAACAAGGAAACATCATGGGCATATTTTGATGGAGCAAGTCAAGGTGTGCCTTCTCTCGGAGGTGCTGGAGCAGTTATTCTTATCACTACAGAGAAAAAATTACGAATCAAATACGCCCTTGGCCAAGCAACTAACAATAAAGCAGAACTTGCAACTTTATGGGCAGTCTTGAGAGTGGCTCTAAACAGACAATCCATGACATACATATATATAGCGACTCAAAAATGGTTATAGATTGGGCAAATGGAAGAAATAACATCAGGCACCACACCTTCAACATTTACTAGCTGAAATCCAAAACTTGAAGTCTCAGTTTGGGAGGATAACCTTTGCACACATATATAGGAAATAACATCAAGGTACCACACCTTCAACATTTACTAGCTGAAATCCAAAACTTCGGAAGTCTTGGTTTGGGAGGATAACCTTTGCACACATATATAGAGAACTCAATGAAGAAGTATATACCCTTTCAAAACAGGCCCTTGCTTTTTAGCCAAAAATGATGGAAATCGAGGAAGTCTCGAATGGGCTTTCAGCCCTACACTATGAAGCAATCTAAACAAGCTTAGTATTAAGAAGTTGTACAAACAAAACTGAAAAAACTTTTGTAAAGTTATTCTCCTTTTTGATAGAGGTCATAAAGACTAAACTTTATGTATGATGGAAGCCACAAAAACTGAACTTTATGTAAACTCGTCAAAACAGTTCACGTTATTCAATGAATAACGTATATATGGTATTTTTTTTGAGAATATATATATATATATATATATATATATATATATGTATATATGTGGGGTATTTCTTTTTTTAAGATTAAGACTTCTCGATAAGGTTGAAACTTACTTAATCACTTTGAGATATTTATTTGGGTTTTTATTCCTTACAACGAGGGCAATATAGGATAATTTTGTGTTCAAAGGACGTGGATAAATTTAAGGGTTTATATATTTTAATAAAGAATTTTAGAAATAATTTTGTAAAAGGTTATGGAGTATGGTCTCGATACATTGTTTGACATCTACTTTAATGTAAAGTATAAATATATGCCATATCATAATGCAATATAGAAGTATCGAAATATGTATTTTTTAATTTTAGAAAAATAAATATTAGAAGTATCGAAATATGTATTTTTTAATTTTAGAAAAATAAATATTAGAAGTATCGAAATATGTATTTTTTAATTTTAGAAAATTAAAAAATATATTTATTGTTCAAAATTTTAATTTAATATTTAATTTTAATGTAAATAATTTAAAAGAATATTAAATTTAAAATATAGTATATAGTATAATAATATGATAATAAGATTTAATAGGTAAATATATGTTCATGTGTTACTTTAATGTTTATTTAAAATATTACTTAGAACATTAGTCACAAATTTATTTAAAATATTTTTGTTTTTTAATGTTACTTAAATAATATGTGTTATTTTAATGTTTATTTAAAATATTACTTGGAACATTAGTCACAAATTTATTAAAAATGGTTTTTGGGTTATCTCGTTATTGTTTTGTGATGATGAAGTTATAAATAATATGAAACTTGAGTGTTTTTGTAAATAAATAAATTATATTACATCAATAGAGAACCTTTACATAGCAAGGATACAAAACATGACCATCAGACAGCTGATGTGTTGAGACACAACACAACGCTGGACCTAGGTAACAAAAAACCGGTTCCCAGGGTTCGAACTTTCAACGGGCACAAGGGACATAACATTCAAAACCAGAGATTGGGCTAACCCCTGAGTAGGACCAGAATTTCTCAAAAACCGCGGCAACGGGAATGCCAACATTACAAGCCGAGACAATACTGAAATGGACATTAAGCCTTACAAGCCGTATAAAAATTTGTGAAGCAACATCCAAACACAAGAAGTCAAATCATTTTCTTAAAGGCCGAGGGCAGGTTGGAGACCATCGCTTGAGCCGGGACTGAGACCGCACAAGGAGGGACCACATCAGGCTGAGAGGGAGAGATGACACTCTTGTGCTTTTTACCGCACCTTCCACAAATATCCCGCGGATGTGCAGCTTCCTCATGACCTTTTCCAGCAGCATAGAAGTTGACCCCGAGCCTCGAGGCAATGATATCCACCTTCTGCTGGATCAGATGACATTCACCATTATGGTACTTCCAGGCTTTAACTGGTTCCTCGTCCCCTGTCTGTTTAGCTTCCCACTCCATGTATGAGTAGCCAACCATTTTCATATTGACCCAATATTACATCAAGAGGCGATCATAAGCAGCCGCGCATCCCGCAATGGTGCCGGGGTCCAGAACCCAGTCCGCCACCTCCTGGTGGAGATCTTCCTTGGACATGTTTTTTACTGTATGCCAGAGATCCTCGACCTTGCCCTCCACTTCCTGACGTATGTTCAGAGGAATATGATCTTTGAAGTAATCAACCTCTTCTTGGGCTTGGATTTGCGCCCGCGTAACTCTGTGGGGGTAATATGAAACTTGAGTGTTATTATAGTTCCATTTTAATATTATTAATTAATAGATAATTAAATTGTTAAAATTTATATTACAACCTTAACATTAGTTATTTTAGTTGAAAGTCCACTTTTATTTTAGTAATTAAATTTTAATAGTATTTTTTTTTGAAGTTTCAAAGGTTTGAATTTGCAAATCTATTTAAGCATTTAGTTAACTTCACCATATCTATATTATGTTAAATATTATTCAAATTTCAATTTCCATCTCAATTACCATTCACAAACTCCTAATACGATTGAATCTTGCTACTAAGCTCTAGTGGTGATAGATGATGTTGTCTATATCCCTTATTGTACATATTTTAGTATCTATGTCATTCTTTGGATAGTTATTTATGCTTGTGGTGCAATGTGTCACAGCCACACTTCGCAAGCGCTCTTGGCTCGCCAAAGGTGGTGTGTGGCACTGCCAGGAAGACAGCTTGAGGGATTGCCCGCCCAAGTGCCTATCCTGCAGACTACGCCTTAACCCTGCGGAAACGATTTTTATGTCTTTTTAAATTTAACTCTTATACTATTTACTTAGCCATTAGCCTTGCCGCCACATTCAACACTTAGCCAAAAACCAGTAAAACGCAGCACTAAGTAAAACACAGTACACATAGAAATATGGTGGGTTGCCCAACCTGGCAGAGCCCTTTTAACTTTGTATAAAAATGGAACAGTATTACATAAACGGAGTTGCCCAAGGCAGAGCTCCTGGTGCACGCCCATCTCGGCTGCTACACCCAGAAAATACAAGAGATACAAAAATGTAAAAGACTGTCTCTTTGCCAAAGACGCCCAACCTCCTCTGCCTCTCCTCAGCGATGCCGCAGACCTCTGTGTAGTTCTGTTCTGTTCCCTTAGATTTCCAGCAGCTTGCTCCTCCAAACTTGCTTGGATCCTCTTGGATGATTTGAAATGACTTGCACTTCGTTTACTTATAGCCTTCTAGGTGTCTTGCCCGTGTCAACTTGACATCTTGCTTACCGCACAAGTCACCCCTTACCGGTTCATCAAGTCAACATCAAAACACACTTGGCCCACTTAACTGTTCCGTTGATGTCACCGCACCAAGGTTCACTTTGACTTAGGCGTTCACGGGTCCACTTGCCGAAGCCTCTAGAGTGTCGCGCGCACACTTTGCTGGTGTGCCGCGTGCCCCTTTACTTTGACCGAAGCGCCCATCTAGTTGACCGCCGTTCGTCACTAACCGTGCCGTCGTGCGTGCGCGCCCATCACCCAATTGTTGTCGTCCCCACACCCGTCGGCTTGCTTACCAAAACGCTCTTTTACTGGAGTGCCCAACTGTCCGCACATCTGTCTGTCCGCACATCTGTCCGTCCGCAAATAGGGGTCGTCTGCACACTTTGACCGCGCGCCCACACCTAGGATCGCGCGCCTGTTTACCGAACGCCTCCACAAACTTGCATGCCCACCCGCACGCTCAAGGGTCGCGCACCTCAAAGGTGTCGCACGCCCATCACCAATGTCATCTTTGCCAAGGGGCGCCCATGCCAAGTCACGTGGGCGCTGACCTTGGGGCACACATCATTCCCGACCTCCGTGCCGGTGGTGAATGTGGGCACTTGCTAACTTAGCCAAGCGAGAGCGCAACTCCATGCCGAACCATCATAACCATGACACCTTGCCCAAGTGTGCCGCCACTTAGGTGCGCCAAAAAACGTGGCTATGACACAATGTCTTTTGGAAGTGATCTTGTTTGATGAGTTGTTATTGTACATATTTTAGTATCTATGTCATTCTTTGGATAGTTATTTATGCTTGTGGTGCAATGTTTTCTGGAAGTGATATTGTTTGATTAGTTGTTTATGTATTCATATGAGAATAAATGGTACACTTAGCTTATAATTTGCTTCATAGATGATATATGTGTATAGATTTGTTGTTGGGCGCTTGTCATCTTTTTTGATTTGGTGTTTATATATTTTGCATTCATAATCTTGGCTACCATATTATCCTCTAAGAATTTTTGGACTAATAGTGATCACATTGTTTGGCATTTTGTTGTATCTAAGCTACGTGTCTCGTTGGGGGATATGTGCATGTTTATCCTTTGCTTGATACTTATTCCAGACCGTTGGTCATTATTCTTTTGGTAATGGAATTTTCCTTACCTAAGTTTTCTCTGTCTCTTGCTTCATCAGAGTTTTCCCATGTTGTTCTCCAATTGCTATCCTCTGATGTTTATTTAACTAGTTTTTATAGCCTTCTATGGGGAGCCCAACATATTTACTTGTCCCATCTTGCTACAACTTCTATTTTAGTTTGATTTCCAATGTCTTCAATGCAACTTGGTTTGTCAATCGAGTTATCTTCCATCAGGAGTCGAGGTTCTTTTAGGTTGTGTTCTAATATCGTCTAAGACTTTGATCACTTTCCATCGATAATCAGGGATCTCAACCTGTCCATTCCTCTTTTGATGGATATTTCAAGTCGAGCTCTAATATCCTATTCACAACTTGATTTGACGCTTCGATCACCATCCATCAGGAATATGAGACCTTTACTTGTCATTTTCTCTTACGATAGTTCTTTCAAGTTAAGCTCCAATGTCCTCGTCACATCTTGATTTGATACTTGGATCACCTTCCACGAGGAATCAAAGACCTTTAATTGTCCTTTTCTCTTTCGATGGCTCTTTCAGGTTGAGCTCTGATGTCCTCATCACAACTTGATTTGACAAATGGATCGCATTCCATCATAAATCTAGGAGATTTACTTGTCCTTTTCTCTTTTGATGGTTCTTTTAGGTTGAGCTCCGATGTCTTCACCGCAACTTGATTCGACACTTGAATCTCCTTCCATCGAGAATATAATACCTTTACTTGTACTTTTCTACATAAGAGTTCCTTCCATCATGATGATGACTCTTATAAGCTAACATTTGATGACGATTGCAAGTCTATGTCATTATTTTGAATTGTGTCCATCCATTGGATCACCTTCCATTGGGAATATTGGAACCTTCCTTGTCCTTATTTTTGTTGTTGGCTTCTTTTAGAACTAGTTCCAATGGCAATCCATCTGATGTCTAGATCACACATGGCCGCTTTTCCTTGCTTGCATGCTTGGAAGTTCATTGTCATCAAGTAATCGACATCTCGATTATCTTGATGATGACTCCTAGGTCAAATCTAGGTTTTGATTTTTACCAATGATAACCATTACTAGAGAAAGAGAATAATCTAACACACATTAGAGGAAATTTCAACTCAAAATGGGCCTCCTAAGGAAAATTAATAAAATAATAAAATAATATTTATTAATTTTAGAGAAAGAAAAGAAAAAACTACTTTTTTTGTTCGTATTTTCGACATATTTCCCTATGTTTTTACTCAAATTTCAATCGGGTGAGCTTGTTGGATGCAGACTTAAATTCCGCATCCAACGAGTACCCACTCGGCATACTTTTGACGGGCCCCGCCGCCACAAAAACAAGAAAACGTGATGATGATGTAGAATTTAATTATGCATCCAACGAGCTCTCCCAGTCGAAATTTGAATAAAAACACAGGAAGATATGTCGAAAATATGAACAAAAAAAATAGTTTTTTTAATGATACCTATCCTCAAATTTATATTAAAAAATTGTTTAAGAGGTGTTTGCTTTTTGAAATTTAAATCATTTTGATTGGCTAATACATGATGACATGGAATTTGTATTATTTTTGGAAGGCCCATTTTAAATTTAAATTTCCTGTAATATGATTAAGCTGAATGTGATAAAACAATTAATACATCATTTACTATTACAACTTTGGGGGTTGTCGGATGGGGCATGTGCTCCCATCCAACCTCTATTTTTTTGTATCAGAAACAAAAATAAGAAAATAACCACGATAAACATAATTTGTAAGAGGTGGGATCATATTTAAAATTTGATCATCAGTCAAGAATTACTTACACCAAAAAAATCCTTTAATGGCTTCCTAATGTTGGTGTTTTATTCCTGGCTATAATGTTCTTATCTCTGGTCGGTGCTCTAGTTATCCTTTGTATGGTACTCTAGGTTGTACCCTCTATGTGCATGATTGAATCGTCTGCATGAGTCTTGGTTTCTATTTTTCTTAATTTTGAATATGTTTTGTACATCACCCAAGTAAATTTCATGATTTTCTTGTGCCATTCCCTTAGGGATGCATTGGAGTCTTCACTCGAGGAGACTTTCATGTGTAACATACCACCTTCACTAGGGTTGGGCCTTGTGTCCTTAGTTATTCCATAGAAGTTTTCTATATTAAAGTTCTATTAAAATATCTCATCTCTATTGGTGGCATCTATTTTTACTTCCATTGCCTTGTTCTTTGTTTTGTCCAAAGATACGATCACCTTTCTTTTTTTTTGGTCCAAAGATACGATCACCTTTCATATTCATGTCACTTTGAAAGTAAGAGTTAACCAATATCTTAAGAATTAACCCAAGACTCATCTATGGTACATATGTATGAGTGACGTCCCCTACCAAAAATTAAGGAGAGTTTGGTATCTAGCTTTGAACAATTTCAACTATGCTTCTAGGACGTTGATCCAGAAGAACAAAATCCTACAAGAGAAATTATGTTCCACAGGTGGTCACGTTAACTTCCCTAACCCAAGTTTTTGTTGCTTTCTGAAAAAATGTATAGTTGTTATTTCCCTCCGTGAAAACAAAACTTGCTACTACTTAAACGCTCCCTCGGTACAGTTTGTTCACTTTTGCAAATAAAGTTCCCTCAGCATAGCAAACTACTGCAACTTTTCCCATCATCTTAATCATCCAGAGCGGTCTGTAAACTTGTTCCACCAACAAAAAGAGTTGGATTCCCCGAGCAATAAGGAGGGAACATTATTGGCTTGAGGTCAGGCACCAATCCCAGGAGAATAAAAATCCCAACTGACGTTGAATCCAATACTATAACAAGGCTTAGCAACAAAGATGCATATTCCCTACCTTCAGGGTTGTAAGTCTAAATTTAGATGGTGTATTTAGAGTTGAAAGAGAAGGAATATCCAGATTGCAAGTGTTTTTGGAGAATAATACGTGAATCAACCAATTGAGAGGGCCAATCATAGTTGTTGAGAGAATACTATATCTAGACATCTGTCTGTGTCAAATGTCGACTTAAAGAAGGCCACCACATAATCTATGGCTGCAATCCGTATTTCTTTCATTCCTATAGAATATATAAACTAATTAACATGATAGAAACATGGGCAAGCCAAATAGTAACTAGATAGATGGATAGAGAAGGGAAATCGTTTTACTTTCCATAGGTCGACCCTTCTAGTTTGACCAAATGCAATGAAACTAGTTGTCTAAAATTGTCATGTAAATTAGTTTAAATTGTACCTCAAGGACGGTTTGAACTTATCATCATACATATCTTTGTAAACATAATTGTTGAATTCGTTTGGCTGAGGTTTCTTTTATTCTCGTACTATTCAAACCCCTGGTGGTATATTAGGAAATTCTCGTCCATTTCTCCAACCTATCACTCCTTAAGCCTCTAAATTGAGAGCGAGAGTGCATAATTGGTTGTAGCAGAGCGAGCCTCGGAGAAGTAGAGGAAGGGGGCACGTGATGAGGGCGATAACAAAGAGCAGCAAGAACACTAGTTTTGAACAACCATAGCCATTATGGTTTCCATTACTGGTGGAGTTTGAGTAACTCAAAATGGGTGGCATGAACTCTTCCATGTGTGTACTTCAAATTTTATCTTTTCCCTTTTATTATTATTTTAATATATGTTTTTTAAAGGCCATCAAAGTTATGTCTGAGCTATATTTTTTCTTTTCTGTCACTTGTATAATTGAATTGGTATGGTAAAGGTTTCTTGGAAAGAAAATTTGATTGAAGTTTCATGAATCCATGTGGACCAAGGATTATTTTAGGGGTGAAATTTAGCCCATGGGCTATTTTTCCATGGCTTTTTCCAAAAAACGATTTGCCAATTTTGTAGTTTTTGAAGCCCTGTTTCGCCCAATTTTAATGAGGTAAACTTTTTTCACTCTAAAAATCGCCAAATTATTATATAAATGATTTAAAATACTTAGAAATTGAAATATTTTATAAAATATTGCCAAATATTTCATAGCTGACATTTTAATACACTTTTAAATAAGTATGGTTCCTTAAAATTATCCCTGATGTGGATTTGGATGAGAATTTAATTTACTATTTTATAATAAAATAAAGGAAACAACTAAATTATCAACAAAACAGCTAATATGTTCTTTGTCAATTCGAAGGAATTCTCTAGCTGGTAGTGCACTGTTCAATATCATATTCTTGGATAATTACAGATGTACTTTCTAGAAATGAAATGATCAACGGTCTTCGTGGCTTAATGATCTTTTTCTCATTTTCAAAGATAGGTTCTGCTATTTAACATGTATCATTATTTAACAAACTCCTTTAATGCTACACTTTGATATCCCATTCTCATAGAGTTATATCGTGTAACATGGAGATCCATGACAATCTCAAAGGGACATAAGTTCATTATCATAGCCATAGATCATTTTACCAAATGGGTCGAAGTAGCCGCGTTGAAGAGAGTCACAGGTTCAATTATTTTTTAATTTATCCTGGAGCATATTATTTGCAGATTTGGCATACCATATGCCATTATATCAGTCAATGGACCATAGTTATGGTGCTTTGAGTTGAAGGAACTACTGGACATATTAAAAATTAAATAAAAGATTATAAAACCAATATACATGGCCACTTAGCCGAAGCATCTATCATCGCTGACAATGCAAAAATAATTTTAGGTATGTATGATAAGCACAAGTAAAATATACCCTAATCAATTCTGGAGTAATTTAATGTGGGTGCTTAAAATGAGTGTTTTTGGTGGGATTAGTGTTCTGTATGTGAATTTTTTGTTGGAGGAATTTAATGTGGGTGCTTAAAATGAGTGTTTTTTGTGGGATTAGTGTTCTGATATGTGAATTTTTTGTTGGTCCCATATTCGTAGCATGATGTATACGGTAATATATTTGGATTGCTTGCTGTACATCCTATCACATGATTAGTAACTCTTCACCATTTGGATTTTGTGGAACCCAGCTTTCCAAACCACACAAGAGTACAAGCTATGCAACATCTCTTCAAGGATGTTAAGGTAGATTTAGCAGGAACACCGCGGCAATCCATTTGCTATGATAAGGAAAGGCATTGGTCTTTTTCGGTGTCATGGGGTTATACTGTACATATTTTTAGGGACATCTTCTCTCTTAGAGAGCTTGAAAATCCCTCAAGAACATTCTTGAATTGGTATAGAAGAGATGATTTCACAACTTATGCATTCAATACCAGGTCTGTTAGCAGGAATCCATGCCAGAAACCCTTTTTTGTTTTACATAAATAATGTTCACTACCACAATTCTATGAAAAATACTTCAACATAAGCAATTATATTAGAGACGGGGATAAAACCGGTGAATGAAAATGGACAATGGCCCCTTGCTGAATGCAAATGGACAATGGATTCGCCTGAGAAAATAGAGTGGGTGAGGGTTTTGAAGAAGCCTCAGACAATCTCAATAGCATAGGCAAGTCTAGAGACTCGATTCTATCTCTGGTTACTGCAAGCAAATTAGCTCCTAAGGTGGCCCTTACACTTCAAAGTCATACTGCGGTTATTCAGATTATTCTTCCGCAGGAGTCGGATCCCAACAAGTGCAACCCCCTAAGCGCATTCTTAAAGCAAGTGGTTGGGAAGGGCAATGATTAAAATTAGGGTAAGTGAGGCGAAGGGTAAAAGACACAAAAGATTAGGTCGTTGATTAAAGTAATACTTCCTGACAAAAGGGTAATATTAATGTTCTGTGCAAATTCTCCTTTATTTAAGATTATCTTTTGTTTTCATTTCTTTTCCTAGGTTTCTGATAAATGGACATTAATCTGATTTGTCAACAGAAGGTCCACAAGAATTTGTAGCAGTTAATGTTCTTTGGAGAATAACTTAGAGTTTAAACTCTGCAATCTCCTCTTGAATGTTCCAACCAATTCTTGTTATGTTTTGAGAAGCATACTAAGGTTTTCATTTTGATGCTTTCAGACATCTCAACGAAACTGCTGTAGAGTAATACCATCAAGGAAGACAAGTATGGACATTGAAGTGAGTGAGTGCAGGGAAGGTGAGATCAGTAGGTACAGTAGAACTATGCTCCTCTGAGTTGAAGGAACTACTGGACATATTTAACATTAAATAAAGATTATAAAACCAGTAGCCATGGCCACTTAGTCGAAGCATCTATCACCGCTAACAATGCAAAAATAATTTTAGGTATGTATGATAAGAACAAGTAAAATATACCCTAATAACATTATAACAATACCCATAAACAAGAAAGTCCAACACAAATAAGATTTAGTAGAGTACATTCATTAAACTCACACTTTGAAATTCAATTTCAAAGTATTCTCAGTTATGAACTTGTATATCTACAATTATTAACTTGTATATCACAAGCATGCAATGCAATGGGTAAATATCAATAGGACAGATCACAAAATAGAAGATTTGAAGCTAATGCAGCTCTTCTCTTCACTTTCTTTGTTGTATGATATTATGATTACATATAAAAACGCTAACAATTTGATTAATTTGAAGTAGAACGATTATGTTCGTGCATCCTGGCACCATAAGATGATGCTTGACCTGCATTTCTGATTTTTCGTTTTCCAATAGCCAACCATGCCTTAAAACAACAGACTAGAGCAAACAAGTTTTTCATTTTCCAATAGCCAACCATGCCTTAAAACAACATACTAGAGTAAACAAGAAAACAATTTTCATTAAAACAAAGTTATAGGGTGATAGCATTCATAAAATAGGATAAGAGTATTTAATGCTATCTTGAAGTTGCGTTTGAACAATTGTAAACAAACAAACTTAATGGCATGTTTGCACATTGACCAAAATAATATCATATGTTACAAAATGTAAGTTGCTTGACAATAAAATTAAATCAGCTTGGAATTCAACATGATATTGTTTTCGTAGCAGCTCTTGCCATAGCTAACTTATCATATTCTAATGTTCCATGTAGCTAAATTATGAAATTCTTTTTCAGCAGCTACCTTCTGATATTCAATTGGTTTTGTACTTATGTCAGCTCTTTCTATAGCTAATTTAGTGTAGAAAATATATTTGTTTCCATGTCACAATGGTATTGTTCTTATTTCAGGTTTTGTTGTGGCTATGGCTCTATGTTTAAGAGATAAGTTATGATATACTATTCGTTAAGCTAGCTGGAAAAAAATGGAATTATGTCACATTGATTTTAGAAATGTTAATGACACCTTGATGAAAAGAACTTTGCATCTTAGAAATTTTTTTTAAAGTTGATCCTGGAAAATTCTTTTGTCGTGGCTATTTTATGATATTCAATTGATTTTGATCGCCAATTCTTCATGTAGCTAATTTAGTTTGGGAAATATGTTTCGCTTCTTATTTCCATATTTTGTTGTGCTCTTGCTCTATGTTCAAGAAATAACTTATGGCATATTATTTGTTCAGGTAGCTGGAAAAGAACATTGGAATCATGCCACATTCAATTATGAAATGTTAATGCAAAAGATTTGAAATTCATGTATTCTCGCAAAAACCTGGAAAGATTTACTCCCACAAAAACTACTGCTACAGGTACGTTTCCATTACATGGCACAAAAACTACTGTTACAGGACGTTTCCACTACATGGCTCTTTTTAATATATAAATAATTGGTTATTATTATTTATTTCTTGAAATAATTAATGATATAAAATGCTTTTATATTTCAAGGTAATTTCATTATGATTTTAATTGAGCGCAGGGAATAAATATTAATGGATGAACTTATCAATACATTAGTTTATAACAATCATTGCCAATACTTATTTATATATCTGTTCTATAAGAGATATGTGACTTACAATGTTTGAAGTTCACTAAGGTGACCAATATCAGATGGAAGATTTCTGTAAATCCCCATGGCTATAGTGTCCTGTGCAGGATTATTAATGTCTAAGACAAATCCTTAATAGCAGAAATCCGGGCCAAGACCAACTAATGTAGATATGGTTGAAATCAATGGTAGATTTTTTGCATTCAACGTGACTGATGGAAATTCAACCTAATATCAACCTATATGAGAAGTTGCATCCATGCATAGACACAAGGAGAATTGAAGTTCAGAAGTTGCATCCATGCATAGACACAAGGAGAATTGAAGTTCAGGTCAACTATTTTTTGGGGTTTTAGATATTTAACACACTATATGTGTTATTTCAAAAAAATAGATTACAATTAAGGTTATCACATAAATAAAAAATCATATCTTAACAAGCGAATGTTTACAGTGAATTGATTTGGCCAGAGTTTGTGCAGATGACCCTAACCCACTGAGACCCATAGGGATCAGAGCCGCTCCAATTTTGTGGCGCCGTGTTTCCCCAATTTGATTTCACTGTATTAAGAATCGCAGCTGCAACACAAATCCGAATTATGTATTGCATGCTCGAATTCGATTTCCTATATACAAGAGGGCAAGATAATTTATTTTTTATTAAGACCATTAATGGATTGTGTAAATTACACACGGGGACTTCACTTAGTGAACCTCTCATATAGCACGTACGATCAAGGGATATTAAAGAATACCCTTAATTTACAGAGATATTGACCCAAACTCTTTTTGTTAAACCCCCTCCCAATATTTAAAACCTCCTCCCCACCCCTTTTTATAACTCACCCCTTTTTATAACTCAATCCTTATAAACCACCCTACCCACCCCTACCTTAAACTCCTCATCCCCCAATACCTGCAATAAATTGGTTCAATTTTTGATAATTTTAAAACCCACAATATGAACTAAAGTGATAGGATATTGGTCAATAAGTGAAGACCCTGTGAAATTACATCAGTGGACCAAAAATTAATGACTAAAATTAAGAGTGCCAAGGATTAAATTTCCTAGAAGTCATTTGAGTTTATAAGACTGCATTACTAACGCCAGTTAGTAATTGATGTTGTATGTATGGAACATGCATATATTTTTTAACCAAAATCTCATGGAGCACATTGTAGAATGCACTGGAACAACTTGCACAATTAAATTCTCAAATTGAAATTAAACATATAGCAATTCAAACAAGCAATAAATCCACTGTCAAATACATAATAGGATCAAACATATAGTACATTAAGATAAAACATGCATATAGTTACATGCATACATTTACAGTGTACCATAAAACATTAATAATTAATCATCCCTAAACAGTGATGACATAATCATAACTCTGTTGTAGGTGTGGTGGTTCGATAACTCTTATGCATTGGAGACTCAGGTGCCTTGGTGCATGTCTTTGATTCAGACAACCTGAACATCTAATTAGTAGGTTCACTGGTAAACGTCAATAGGTAGGTGCTCCATATTTAACTAGCCATTAATATGGTAGGCGCAGTAGCCATAGGAGTGATTATGGAGGGCATGCCGTGATGGAGCATCAATGACATGGTATCCATCCGGCTCTACTGCGAATTCCAGGGAGCACCCACTAAATCCACCTGGTGACAACCCACAGGATCAGAAGTTGGAATTCACTTGATTCAACTTTCGACACCATCATTGTCTATGACAAATGGATTTCCAACGAGATCTCCCACCGATTTGCAAAGAGGTAACTCAATGGAGGCCAACAAGCTGACGCAGACGGAGTCAATCCTTGCTTTAAAAATAGCTATCCATAACTTTAACAAGTGGTCATGATGGGTTAAATTTTACCAAGCTTTTAAGCCGACTCTTCACAAAGAACGGTGTTCCAGATTCTTTCTGAAATGGCTAGTGTTGGTGGTCGCTCTCTTGTTCCATTAACAATTAAACCTGTCTAGTCTGTCCAAGAGGGTAGCAAAAAAAACACCGCTAGCAGGAGCAGAGACATTGGAGATCACCGAGGAGAACTTGTAAGTAATTTGTGCATCCATATTTTGTAAAGAGTCCACTTTAATATGGATAAAGAGTCCACGCTGAGAGCGCTCAGCTACCTAGGAGATCCTGTTTGATCGATGGATGGGTGGGTCCAATCGTCCATCAATTAACCTCAATAATTGAGTCGTAGAGCTCTAGGATATTCCACCTTTCCCTCACATAAGGGCTCTTTATGATCCTGCTGGTGTCCGAGATTGAGAGCAGGTAATCCCTAACAATACATCTGAATCGATATTAGTGGATCAGAGAATGGGACTTCCTCGGACGTCCAAATAAATCAAGTGCTTTCCGTCGTTGTGAAGAGATGCCAGACACATGCATGCAAATAGCCACGCTGTGAGATTTAAAGGTGACACACACCTGCATGCAAATAGCCACACCACGTTCGAAGGTGACATACGGATGCAAAATCTAGATAACTAAGCTTTGAGCTTTGAGTGTTGTAGCATGACCAACATAAAAATGAAAAAATGAGCAGGTTGGCATCTAGATCAACCCACCAACAAAAATGAAAAAGTGATTTGTCACAATAAGAGGTTGTATGGTAAAACTTTGGATAAATTAGACATTATAATTATCATATCATAAAAAAACTAGAATTGTCACTGCACAGTTATAAAAAACATAGTGATTACATAATTCCCTGCTTGCAAGGAATAATAAGAGGAGGAGGAATAACATATACTATAATCAGATTCTTTAGTAAGAAAAAGTAGATTTGATATAATATATATTCTGGTTTTTGGATTCATCTTTACTCTTCCTTATGAAATTATTTTATAAGAGAATTTTTTTTCATTTTTGTGTTATACAATGAACAATGAGGTGATGGAACTAAGAGTGGGAGGTATATGGGAGGCATTAATTTAGTATTTAGTTATTAGGGATTATTATTGATTTTAAAATAGTTTTTAATTATAGTAGATTTATAATTATTTTATAATCATATTTGATGTTTTTGTAATGTATTTTGTAGTGCTCTTCCATTGGTAAGGGCACTAACCATCTTGTAGTCAAGTCTTATGTACCACAACTCATTTGAGCTAAGTTTAATAGAAAATTTAGGTTTATTTTCTATAACATAAATTTTGTCTTGTGTTCACATCATAGTATTCTAGGGTTTCTGCATGTACAAAAATTTCATATAATATATATTCATCTCTGCAATAAAATATTAGGACTTTTCATAACAATCTATTCATTTCACATGATTTTATGCACATGTTTAGGATATAAATAATTGAAAATTTAATTAAGTTCAATTGAGTATAATACCTAAATCGATTAGGTTATAGTAGCTTCTTTATATTCTAGTATATTCTGTAAATCTCGTAGGTTCACTTAGCAACCAAAATGACAAAGCCACCCCGCAGAACAACTATTATCTTGTTGGACCTAGGAAATTAATGGATTTCCTAGCCCTCGAGCCCACAACTAATAGTACTGATAAGACTTCACTTTAAAACAATTTCAAATTTCCTCACAATTCACTCCAAAAGAGACAACCCCTCTCTAACCCGTAATTTCTCACCTAAATACTATTTTCCTCCTCCTCAAGCCTTCGGGATTACTCCACCGCCCCCATCAAATCCCTCGAAACCCCAAAACAATTAATTCCTTTCTTGTTTATAATTCCAAATCATAGTAAAATATTATATTCTTATGTACTTAGTTTCTTGAGTAGTTCAATGGAATTACGGTCAATTAATTCTATTTAAGTGAGTTGAATACATATTCATTATTTGTTTCTTGATAGGTTCAAAATGAGGTCTTTATGTGGGTTAATGACCAATCCACTCACTGTTTCCAATATCAATTATGTGGAATAAAATATTAATTTAATAATTATGATTGTTGACCTTGTTAGTTTTTCTAGATCTTATTAGCTTAATTAGGATCTTTGTTTAAAAGAATAACAAGTACAACAAGATACATAAGTTATAACAGATACACAAGACACAAATATTTTCACCTGGGAAACCATAAAGGATAAAACCCCGCAAACTTCCTTAGAATAGTACAGTCACAAAGATTGTGTCATAAGATGATAAATCTCAATAATAAGAAGTATTCAACAACTATCTATCTCTCCTCCCTTCTCTCTCTCTCTCTCACGCAAACTTGAATGAGTGTGAGGTGTGTATAAATGAGGGAGAGCACCTCCCTATTTATACCCTTCAAGTGAATAACCTTTTACATGATTGGGTCAACCTGTTACCCTAACAGGGACGACTATTCCTAGAGAGACTCCAAATACACATTACATGATGTCACACTAGGGACTATTGCCTCGACTTACAACAGAGGTTGTATCTCAAGGTCTAGACACAATAAATACATCTCGCAAGGAGGAAAACACATCACCAATGGGGGTACAACAACATACAATGATAATATACATTAGAATATATTCTGAAATTACAAATACATCAACACTCCCTCTTAAATAGGAAGGTATTCTCTCTCTTCCACAGTCATCAACACATATGGTCAAGTCTTCATTATGGATTCATCATCACAGAGTCATAGAATCATCATCATAGTTGATTCCATCATCTTCTTATTAGTGTCTTATTATCAATCATCAAATGGTACTATCTTTCAACATAAGTTTCTACATAACCAACACTTTTTCATGTTGGGTGTAGGCCTAGTCCTCATCTAGGTATTCATCACATCTCGAGCAATCCATCACGTAGGAACTATTGAGGCCCTTCTTTACATTTCCACGAAAATAGCCTGCTTCTCCTACCTTTATCTCATCGTATCCAGATCATCTCTTCTATCTTGCACAAAACAAAATAGAGCACACAGAGCATCCACGATCAACTTGCATTCTACTAGTAAAGGAGAACCACCTAGGTGCACCTCACGTGCATGGTGACCTTATCATCTCAATATGAGAACAAACACATATATAGATATATATATGTAACCACTGATTACGACCAAACAACATGCTACATCGAGACTTTTAAGTTCTAGGTCAACCTCAAGGACTTATTACATCTGAACATCATGCATCTAGGATCTTTTCTGTTCAAACAAACTTTGGGGTGTATTGTATTCGAGTAACCTGCATACCACACCAGGTATTGTTTTAAACTTGGACAACCCACATGACTTATTACATTCGAGTAACGTGCGTACCTCTCCGGGGCTCATATTTACACTCGAATAACCTATCTCAGGACTGATTACATCTAAGGATAACATGCGATCTTCACTAGGACTGATTATATTTGAGGACAACCTACAAGACTTATTACATTTGAGCATCGTGCTTCACTAAGATTTTTCTTGCTCAAACAACCTGTCTCATTTCCCATGTGATAGATTATGCATCCTTTATTTCTAGCATAGAAACAGAGTCAGGACTGATTACATCCAAGTATAACCTACGAGCTTTGCCATGACTTATTACATCCAAGGACAACCTATAGGACTGGTTACATCTGAGCAACCTACAATATTCTCCTGAATTTTATGCTCAGACAACCTGTCTCTCCAGATATGCTAGAACAAATCACTCCCTCTTTGGAGGGGTCTTGTTCTAGATCACACCAAGTCTTTCTTTGAAGTACTCGAACTTCACTATGGCTAGAGGCTTTGTCAACACATCAGCTATCTGCTCGTCTGGTGCCATGTACTAGAGTTTTACTGCTAATCTCTATACCATATCCCTGAAATAGTGGAACTTGGTCTTGATGTGCTTCGACTTGTCATGGAACACACAACTTTGATTGTCACAGAAGATAAAAGTCACATCCAACTGGATATCAAACAAGTCAGAGAGTAGCTTTCTTATCCATACTGCCTCACAACTAGTAGAGCAAATGGAAACATACGCTGCCTCGGTTGTACTCAGCGCCACACATGATTGTTTCCTGTTGAACCAGGAGATCATGCCAGATCCCAAACTGAATCTACAAGCTGAAGTACTCTTCCTTTCACTGGTGCTACCTGCCCAATCCAAATCAACATAACCATGTAGGTTAATCTTCTGATTCACATCATACTTGATCCCATAATACATTGTACCTTTTAGGTACCTCAGTACATGCTTTGCAGCTGTCAGGTGAACATGTCTCGGATCCATCACGAATTGGATTAGGGTGTTCACCGCAAAGCATATGTATGGCATCATATTCGCTAGGTACATCAATGAGCTAATCATCTAACGATACATCGTGACATCAACGGACTCAAATGAAGCATAACTCAGAAGATTCAAGTTAGATTCCATAGGTGTGGCTATTGACTTGCAGTCCAACATTCTAAATCTCTTCAGAATCTCCACTGCATACTTTCCTTGACCAAGGAAGATCCCATCTACACTCTGCCACACCTCTATGCCTAATAAGTAGTGCATCATACCTAGGTATTTCATCTCGAATTATGTAGAAAGTCTCCTCCTTGCATATTTAATGAGTTCATCTTCACCTATTGGGAATAGGTCATCGACATATAGGAGGAGCATTACTGGTCTTCTGTCTTCAACCTTGAAGTAAAGGTTGGAATATGCTTTACTCTTGGTAAATCCTAAGCTCATTAGGAATCTATCCATCCTGTCGTACCATGTCCTCGGTGCATGTTTCAATCCATACAAGGCCTTCTTCAATTTGCACACATGGGTCTTCCTGTCACGTGTCTCGAATCCCATTGGTTGTTCCATGTACTCTTCCTCCTCGACTACACCATTCAAGAAAGTTTCCTTGACATCCTTTTGGTGTATTTTCCATTTCATAACTACTGCCAATGCAAGTATGGTACTAATGGAAGTGTACCTTGCCATGGGTACAAATGTCTCTTTGTAGTATATGCCTTCTTCTGTGAGAAGCCTCGTGCTACAAACCGTGCCTTGTATTTCTCGATGCTTCCATCTGTAGCATGCTTGTTCTTGTAGATCCACTTTGAATTCATAACATACTTCTTTTCCGGTCTCAAAACTATCTACCAGACATCATTCTTCATGATTGACTAATATTCCTCGATCACAAAATCCTTCTATTTTTTCTTTTATGCAGCCTCTTCACAGGTGGAAGGTTCTCTGTCAATGATGTCACATAGCAGGGCCACATAGCTATTATATGGATTTTCCATTTTTCTTTCTCTATCTATTACTTTTGGAGTGCTATACCTTTTTGCTTCTCGTATGAGCTCCCATGCCCATGATGGTTTCCTCTTGTGGGAATCCTTCTCAAGGATTGTCTCTACCAGCTAGGCTTGTGGTTCTTCCATGTCATGATCTTCATGGTCTTTTGGAATTGCTTCTCAAATTTCCATATCTTGGGATCTTGTTTCTTCAGGTTCCTCGTCCTCTTGAATAGGTGTCCTCCTAGATCTAAAGTATGTCAAGTCTTCATCAAAGGTTACATCTCTACTGATGTCAATCTTCTTGAATACTAGGAAGTATATTTGGTAGGAATTTGATGTATCACCGTGTCCTACGAATATACCCTTCCTTCCAGAAGGATCGATCTTGGTCCTTTTCTCCTTTGGGATATGTATGTACATCAGGTATCCATATATTCTCATATGGATGAATTCTAGTTTCTCTCCTAAGAAATCCTCTTTCGGAGTCTTATTGTCAAGTACTCCATGAGGAATACGGTTCTGTACATACACATTTATCCTTGCTACCTTTTCCCAAAGATGCATAGGAAGATCCTGGTCATGTAGCATTTCTCTTGTTTCTTCCATGATGGTTTGGTTATTTCGTACTGCAACCCCATTTTGTTGAGGATCGTATGGAGTGCTCAATTCCCTCTTAATCCTAGACTCTCTGTAGAGTTCTTTGAATTCTTTTGAGGTGAATTCTCTGCCATTATCTGACCATAGAGTCTTGATCTTCCTCTCGGTTTGGTTCTATACTAAGGATTTATATTCCTTGAACTTACTGAAAAATTCATTTTTCCCTTTCAAGGAATATATCCAAGTCTTACATGAGAAATCATCTATAAAGGAAAGATAGTACGCATACCCGCTTAATGAGCTAGAAGACATGGGTTTGCATACATCCAAGTGTACTATGTCCAGTATTCCTTTTTCTTGATCTCATTGCTGGGAAATGTCATCTTTTCATTCTTTCCTTATGCACATCCTTTGCAAATGCCTTCATGCTTTTCCTGGATCTCTGGAAATCCATAAACTGCTTTGCTTTCCATTGGTATATCTATAGTGCACATGTGCAAGCCTCATGTGCCACAGTTCGCTTGGTTTAATTGGCTCATGAACCAGTTCTTGTTCAGGTTGTCCCTTTATCTTGTACAAGCCTCTGTCTTCTTATCCAATCACTGTTGCATCATGTATTGTCTTCCCTTTGGGCCACATTAGAACTTGGCCATCAACAGATGCAACTCTCATACCCTTTGCATCTAATGCAAATATGGAGAAAAGATTCTTCTTCAATCCCAGAATATATATCACATCCTTCATCTTTGAAGATTTCTCATATTTTATCTTGTATGAAGCTACTCCACTCCCTTTTATGGGGTATTGGTAATCATCCCCAAGTTTCACCTTGTCAGGTGGCTCATGTTCAGACATATTAATGAATGATTCCTTGTATCTTGTAATTTGTTTAGAAGCTCCACTATCCACAAGCCAAACATTGCTTATGTGTGAGATAGTTCCAGTAAGTGTTGAGATTAGGATATACTCTTCATATGAATCATCTTTCTGTCTTCTAAATATTTTGTTTGTTGGTTCATTGTCTTTGACAATATGAGCATGGTGTCTCTTTTTCATGATGGGATAGTCTCTTGCAAAATGTCCCCCTTCGTCACAAGTATAGAATCAAACATTGGAAGGATCTCTCTTGGAGGTGTTTTGTTTATTGTCCTTCTTGTTGTTGTGATGAAAGTCCTCCTTCTTCTCCTTCTTCTTGAATTTCTTCATGGTGTGAACTGTGAGAGCTTGATCTTCAGTTGCTCCCATCTTCTCTTCTCTTTTCACGATTCGAGCTTCTTCTTGTGCACATTCTTCTCGGATTCTAATCAAAGAGATCAACCTCATTATTGCACAGATTCCTTGAATGAATGAGTCCCATGATCTAGGGACGCCATTCAAGGTAGTCATTACAATTTCTCCCTTTTTGACATTCTCTTCAACAACATAAAGTTGTTCTTTGATTTCAGCAACCCTTGTGAAGTAAGACTATATAGTCTCGAACTTCTGCATGTTCACATTCTTCAACTGGTTCCTCAAAGTCATCTTCTGAATGTTGTTTTTTCCTTTGAACATATTTGTCAAAGGATCATATACTTCCTTAGGTGTCTTGAATGAAGACACATGGGGGATGAGGTGATCCTTAGTAGAATCTGCAATGATTCTCTTGGCCTTAGCCATGCTCCTCTTATGAGCAGCCTTAGCGTCATATCCCTTTAGTTTTCAAACCTCCTTAGTGATGTACTAATCCAAATCATTTTCTTTGAGGATCAGGGATATTTTGTACTTCCATGCCCGGAAGTTATCAGCCCCTCCAAGATTGTCCTAAAGCTAAGTATGGTGAGTCATATTTTCAAATGAGAACCTCAAATGGAAATAACAAATATTTATATCTTAGCGATTTGAGGTGTCCGACCTGGTTCCAGAGGTGGCTGACCTAGGTTTTGTTAGAGAAACCCTAATTTTCCAAACTTGGAGTTTGGGAATTTTGTTTGGACATAAAGATGCGCCTCCTTGAGGTGAGTTGCTTAGTAGGGTCTCTTTCTGAAGACTGGGGTGGGAAACCTTCTAATCTTGTTTCCCTAGTTTCTCTCAACACTAGTGACAGGGTCAAAATTGAAACTTCTTTAAATATGAAAGTGCTCCCACCAAAATATGGGCCCTACTGAGGCGAGTTATCCTAGCTCTCTTTTCTTGATGACCTATGGAGAGAACACCTTGAACTAGGAAGCCCTAGTTTCTACAGCAACACAATGCCTTCTTTCATAGAGGATCTAATGCCATGTTATTTTTTCTAGATATTATTAGCTTAATTAGGATTTTTTTTGAAAGAATAAAAATTATATAAAGATGCATAAGATATAACATATACACAAGACACAAAAAATTTCACTGAGGAAACCATAAAGGATAAAACCCCACAAACTTCCTCAGAATAGTATAGTTACAAAGACGGTGTCATAAGATGATCAATCCCGGTAATAAGAAGTATTCGTCAGCTATATATCTCTCCTCCCTTGTCCCTCTCTCTCTCATGTGAACTTGAGTGAGTGTGAGGTGTGTATAAATGAGGGAGAGCACGTCCATATTTATACCCTTCAAGTGACTAACCATTCACATGACTGGGCCAACCTGTTACCCTAACAGGGTCAACTTCTCCTAGAGAGACTCCAAATACACATTACATGATGTCACACTGGGGACTATTGCCTCGACTTACAACGGAGGTTGTACCTCAAGGTCTAGACACAATAAAGACATCCCACAAGGAGGAAAACACATCTCTAATGGGGATAGAACAACATAAAATGATAATATAGATCAGAATATATTCCAAAGTTACAAATACATCAACATAACTTTCAAGATCAGAACTGGTGGTTTTTTTTAATTATTCAATCAAATTTAGACCTTCTATCTTACATGGCATTAATTTCATTAATTTAATACAATTAACCTTATCTTATATTCCCTAGAATGATTAATTAATTCTTTTAACTTTTCAGGAGATGGTTCAATCAAGCAAGAGTTATTTAATTATTTAATTTATTATGTTAGTGCATTCAAAAAAGTTTATGCCAAAGGGAAATATAATTAAATTCATATTAATTAATAACAATAA
Source organism: Pseudotsuga menziesii (assembly GCA_001517045.1). NCBI lineage: Eukaryota > Viridiplantae > Streptophyta > Pinopsida > Pinales > Pinaceae > Pseudotsuga > Pseudotsuga menziesii. The sequence continues at coordinate 218,988 of LPNX010356583.1, read as the reverse complement.
TTAATAAATGGTGAACTAATAACCACACTCTTATTCACTTGTTTAATAGTTAAGTTCCTTAATACCAACCTAGTACCCTTATATTTATAAATAAAGTACCTTTGAAGGCTTAAACAATCATGGGAGACAATTAAATAGTACAATTTATCATAAATGACAATCCCTTTGCGGCAATTCTTCACTGGCGATACTTGTTCCCTTACCTATTGCAGTGATCAATTATAATTAATGAACTCTTAACAATTTGTTTAACACATATTTCAATAACTTAAATTTCATTATCTGTCTAGGATCAATGTATAATCAAGTCACTCATTCACAACAACTTATACAATTATTTGACATGAAAGGATTTGTATAATAATACTAGTGTACATATGCAAGGTGTGCATGTGTGGCCAATGTATGCATACGTAAGACATGTACTATAAACATATACCATATTTCCTACACATAACTTCTAACTAATACTAATAATCCTTCATGAAAACAAAACAATTATACATATAACATAACATTACTAAAACATCATTGGTTATTTTATCAGTTAACCTTACAAGATTTCATATCATTATTTATATGTTTACATTAGTTTAATCAATTACGTACAAGGAAGGGAACTTACTACCAATAAATTGGTATCAATGAATCCCCAACCCTCAATATTACTAGCTAACAATATCCTCCCATCCTAACCTACATCTACATCCTCCCTATCTATCCTCTGCTAGTAATGATGTGGATGTCGGCTTTACTAACCTGACCACATGTAAATCTGAGAGTGGTAGCGTCAGCAAAATAGTGGACCTAGCCTCTCCTAGTAGGAATCCGACCATCGTCATCACAATAACATGGGGAGCATGTCTTAGCATGGCCCTCTCACAACCCTTGGTATTATAGTAGCATAGGGTGGGAAATACATCCATCCCTCTCAACATACAGGGTCTATACCCTATCGAATCATACTCTATTTCTATGAAGGCTATCAGACCGTGTCATCATATCATCAATTTTGGTTTCTAAGGTTTACTGCATAAACAAGTTCTTATTCCATATATCATATCAAGTACCTGGCTATCACATAGCCCCTATGTCTTGTGGGTTAGTATTTCACATTATACACATTTATAACAAGCAATTCTGCTCGATCATCAATTGGTCCACATCATAACCATCATCATTCTTTCATGTAACAGTTTAATTCATCACAGGTACACATGACATATAATAATTCAATTGATCACATCTTAAGATAGTATCCATGTACCACATCATATCTTTCACATTTCATCAACAAAAAAAATTAAACATATACTTGTCATTATAAAATAAAGTAATCTCATGATAATAACAACATAGTAACCTCATAAACACCGTAACAACATAATCATAATGATAGCATAACCATAGTAACAACATATAATTGGGTCCATCATGTCGTAATATAATTTACTCAGTCGAGCTGAGTACAATAAATAATGAGCAAATAAAGTGTGGTATGTCTGACTGATAAAATATATTTAATCAAAATATGGGGCATTACATATTTTTTAATAATTTTGATGATTTAACTATTATTGATGACTAAAGTTGTTTCATGCAGGAATACTTCCTGCATCTACCAAACACCAACACTCCCACTTAGCTAGGGAAGTATTATGTTAATGTTTGAGCAAAAATTGAAGATACTTGAAATTTAAAACTTTTGATAAACAAATATAGTGCATGTAGATCTCATAAACAATTCAAACACAAAAATAATTCAATCCATAAGACACAAGATGTACCTTGGGAAAACCATCCAAATTTGGAGGATGAAAAACCTAGTAATCCTTTGAGTATGAGAGATAATTGTAGAGAATGATTTTATAACACTTGCAGATTGCCTAATAAGAAATATCAAAGTAGCACTAGAGAATAGAAATCACTCGAAACATTGTCTTAGTATTGCCAAGTGCATAGCACTATATAATAACAAGATTATTTAGTCATACAACGAGAGGTAGTGAATGGTTGCATGTCTTTTGGGAATTGTGAACACTGTGGGAACTGTGTGCACTATCAACACATTACCTATTGATCCTTCCTTGACTTGGTGCCAAGTTGTTGTTAATTTTTGAGCAATAACGAAGATTCTTGAACTTTAAAACCTTTTGATAAACAAATTCAGTACATGTAGATCTCATCAACAATTCAAACACACAAATTTATCAAACTGTTGGACACATGATGTGTTAGATTTTTAATGGTTATACAAGATCTAAAAAGATTTAGCATCATAACATCATAACCATAAACAAAGGATCACTAAAAGAAGGACAAGCACAACCACACAAAAGAACACATATATTTATCCTGGGAAACCCTCATGGGGAAGAAAACCCAGCAAAAAATCCTCTATATAGAATTTGACCAAGTACAATGTAAAACCCCAAGAAAAAGAATAACTACTCCTCTTCCACATTATACTCTCTCTCTCTCTCTCTCTCTCTCTCTCTCTCTCTCTCTCTCTCTCTCTTGTGCAATGCTTGAGTGTAAGGTGTGTCTAAATGAGAGTGGCACCTCACCTATTTATATTTATCAGGTGAGTGACTCAATTAACTAACTAGGTCAATCACGTTATCTAATTAGGGATGACCTACCTAGGGAGACTCAAAATACATTTTCTATATTACTTTTGTGGGTATTATTGCCCCTACTTACAATGGAGGTTTTACCTCAGGAATTTTACATGACCAATTACATCAAGGACATCTCGAAACGGAGGAATAACATCTTCGAAGGAGAATACAATAGAATATATTATGACGTTACAATACTTTAACACTCCCTATTAACTATGAAGTTATTCTACATCAGGAACAACCATCATCACAACTGTACAGCTGACTGGTGAATCTCTATATGTCATGTGAAGTTTTGGAACAACATCATGCATCTTCATCATTAATCTCAATATGAGAATATGATCATCTTCTGCAACCTTAGTATGTAAATACTTTAATCATCTTCTTCAACATCATTATGTGGATACTGAATCATCTTCTGTGTGTACTGGATCATCTTCTACAACATCAGTATGTGGATATTGAATCATCTTCCATGAGTATTGGATCATCTTCTGCAACATCAGTATGTGGATATTGAATCATCTTCTGTGTGTATTGAATCATCTTCTGTGGCATCAGTATATGGATACCGAATAATCTTCCATGAGTACGTGATCATCTTCTGCAACATCATTATGAAGATACTGAATCATCTTCTGTCATATCAGTATGTGAATACTGAATCATCTTCTGTAACATTAGTATGTGAATACTGAAACAACAAAAACATTATTAGCATGTTAGTGCTAAAGCAACATCATCAATAAATACTAGATCATCATCTTCATCATCAACATAAATATGTTGGAACATCATCATCATCATCAACAACATTAGAATGTTGAAACATCATTATCATCATCATCATGAAGTGTTGTGACTTCAACCACATCAGGATTATCAACACAGGGTGTTGGGACCACAACCACATCAGCATCATTAACACAAGGTGTTGGGACCATAACCACATCATCAGCATCAACATACAAATGTTGAAGAGACATAATCATCAATATCAATATAGAAATATTGAAACTACCTCATAATCATCAGTATAGAAATTCTGAAATTGTCCTATCAACATCAGTATAGATATACTGAACTTGCCACATCAACATCAGCATGAAAATAATGAACCTGCCACATGAACATTAGTATGAGAATACTGAAACCACTGCATCAACATCTCATCTAACTTACTAACCCTTTTGGATCGACAAGCCTAGTCAGACAGATTGATCTTCGTTGGGACCAAACAAGCTTTCTCTGGCTTACTACACCTTCTAGGTCAACAAGCCTAGCTAGACAATCTGAAACCACTTATTTCCCTCTAACCATCTTAGAGTAGCACCTCTGTTATTTCTATGGTAGATCCATCTAGGAATTTTGTCTAACTTACTAACCATTTCAAGTCAACAAGACTAGTCAGACAGATGGATCTCACTGGGGACCAACAAGCCTTGTCTAGCTTACTAACCCTTTTGGGATAAATATGCCTAGCCAGACATACTGATCCCCCTAGGATCAACAAGCCTTGTCTAACTTACTAACCCTTTTAGGTCAGCAAGCCTAGCAATACTTACCCTACCCTAGGCTGAGCTACCACACCAGTGCAACCTTCTACCATCTTCTTCACTCCCTCTTTCAAGGGAGGTCCTTTTCGACTACGCCAAGCTTGTCTCAAAAGAATTCAAAATTTGCACAAAATAGAGGCTTAGTCAACGCATCTTCCACATGTTCCTCTGTAGGAACATACTTCATCTTTATAGCTCCCTTCTACAACTTGTTCTTTATCATTCTTCTCTTGTACATCTGTTACTGCATCGTACATCCACAACTTGCATCATTCTTCTTTTGTGCATCTGCAACTGTATCATTCTTAATTGCATCGTACATCCACAAATTGTATCATTCTTCTTTTTTACATCTGCAACTAAATCATTCTTCTCTTGTACATTTGCAACTTCATCATACGTCCACAACTTCATCATTTCTTATCTTGTAGGTGATTGCATACAATCCTTCCTACAAGTCAAATACCGTTGTATTGATTAGAAACATTTCATAACATATTTATAATGACACATTCTTATTTATAAAGATATGTATTATATAATTATGCAACTATTTCATCTAATACAACATTCATCCATATTCTGTATACATACAGTAACTTTCTAGATGCCTTCCATCTCTACCACGACATTATGTCAGCAAAGAGGTTTTATTCTAGATAAGTAGGAATGGAATGTTGTACAACACCATAATCCATTTACCCATCATATCCATATTAGCAGTAAACTGTTCATAAATGAAAAACACTTTAACATGTATAATACACTTCATAAATATAGGAACATATCTATGTACATAACTGAACAACTATATATATAGGAAATAACAATTCAAATACTTATGTTTGTTTGTTTGGTAGACTCCATCTTGATCCATGTCTTCTTGAATTACTGTACTCTCTGCCAATGTGTTCAACTTCATCGTCTGATTCTGAGGACCTGTTTCGATCTTTCTCATGATTAGAAATACTAAGCAATTCTTCTTACACCACAAATCACATAGAATTGTGTATTGGTGTTGAATCTGTGTGCCTTACCAATGCACTCCTTATCCAATGCTGAAATGGATAAGGGTATAATATTTGTCTTCATTGGTATAATTATTCTGGATCATATTCCTCATCACTTGAGGAATCTTCCCTTTCTTTCTTCTCAGTTGCATTATATTCATCCTTGGTTGCACTAAGAGAAACACTGGTCCTCTTTCTGCAACATGTTGGAGTGATGTTTCTGTTTGTAGCACTCTAATCCCAATAATCATGTCAATATTCTTGAACTTTGAGATCTACCATAGTCACTCCTTCTGAGGTGGAGCACCATCCTCCCTCTGCATCGTGTACTCTCTTCATCAGGACATTGGAGTGATAGTTAGCCTCCTCTTCTGCTAATTTTCTTTTTATCCATCTATGTCGCCTGTCAAGGTCACTAGATATCAAGATCCTCCATCTCTAACTTTGTTGCAAGTTTTCTCATGTACCCATCTTCGATCTTCTTTTCCTTTGTAGGATTCTATCTTCAACCTTAAAGTAAAGGTTGGGATCTCCATCACTCTAATTGATCCTCAAGATCCTTATGTAACTGTATGTGGTATCCCATGGGTGTCTATTGAGCTTGTACAAATCCTTTTCTGCATAGGTGGTTCTCTGTAGAGAGTCTCAAACCATGTCCCTATAGGTTGCTTGACCTATTCTTCTACTTTGATTACACCAACTGTCTAGTGTAATATCCACCACTGAAGAGGTGTGTCTAGCCCCTAGAGCAGTGTCTTGCCATAATCAACTTTCTCTTTCTGATAGAAACCACGAACCTTGCTTTGAATATTTTGATTCTTCGATCTACTGTATACTTGATCTTATAGATATACTTGGAATACTTTACAAAACTTACCTTCATGTCTCGAACTCATATCCAAACATCATTATATATGATCAACTAGTACTTTCTTGATCATGTCATCCTTTCACTCTTCCTTCTTTAGCAAAGTGTCCTTTCTCACCACAACTGAACATCTGAGTTGTGAGATGTCCTTCTTCTAAATCCCTTTTATTATTTGTGGGAATGTTCATCCTTCTTGTTCTTTCTCTTCTTGGCATGAGGTGTTGGGGCTTGATTGTCATATTCTTCCATCTCTTCTTCTTTTCCCATCAATCAAGCTTCTTCTTATGTGCATTTATACCTAGGTGATCTTCCTTCTAAAACAAATCCCTTGACTAAACTTGGAAGACCATTCAAAGTTGTAATCTATGCTTCTGCTTCTTTGAAATTGTCTCCAATGGCTCCATTGCTCCTTGAGCTGAGATATTCTTGTGAAGTAACATTGAATTTTTTGTGACATTTTCATCTTCACATCCTTGAGTTGAGTTCTCAAGGTCATCTTCGTACAAGTTTTTCATTGCATCGAACATATCCTTGTGAGTCTTCAAGGATAATACATGTGATATCCAATGGAGACGGAAATACTCATCTTGGTTTTGACTAGGTCCTTCTTGTGCTTTGTTTTGAATTAATTTCCAAGTTTGAGTCCTCTATCACATGGATCTATGCTGTATTCTAGTAGCCATGCTTGTTTATTCCTCTCATGGATCTGCCTTGTATTGGTATGCAGCCATGAGTTGGTTACTTGTGTCTATGAGTCAACATACTAATGTACTACAGATGCCTACTTGAAAATGTGCTCTGATCGAGCTGAAATTTTCACCTCATAGCGACAACTTGTTCTCTCAAAGCTCTCGTTTATCGTATCCCTCTAAGACTCATGCTTTGGGGGGCATCCTGTTATACCAAAATCTTGTCATCATCATGTGATAAGACCTTTAACATACATACTTGCCCTTAATCCCAGCACTTGGAGTGGAAACCCATGCCCTCTGTCACTTCTACATAAAAATGCTCAACACCGTGCTTTCCCCTTTATCCATGAGCAGTACCTTTCTTGCACCGCCTATACCTTGTTAGCCACAAGCGGTGCCACCGCTTATGGCCCTTAGTCCATAAGCGTTTCTTACCTAAACCGCTCTATCATTGAAGGAGAAAAGCGGTACCCTAGGTAAAATGGGAAAAAGAGAAGTTTCACGAGGCTTCTAGATCATGAGCCTTGTGTCCTCCCTTATCCCTATCATTGTGGGTCAGTTGAGCTCGAGATCCCCCATCCTAGGATCTTAGAGGCCACCTCATCCACAAATCTCTCAACCATCTTGGAGTGGAAACCCATGCCCTCTGTCAATTCTACATAAAAATGCTCAACACCGTGCTTTCCCCTTTATCCATGAGCAGTACCTTTCTTGCACCGCCTATACCTTGTTAGCCACAAGCAGTGCCACCGCTTATGGCCCTTAGTCCATAAGCGTTTCTTACCTAAACTGCTCTATCATTGAAGGAGAAAAGCGGTACCCTAGGTAAAATGGGAAAAAGAGAAGTTTCACGAGGCTTCTAGATCATGAGCCTTGTGTCCTCCCTTATCCCTATCATTGTGGGTCAATTGAGCTCGAGATCCCCCATCCTAGGATCTTAGAGGCCACCTCATCCACAAATCTCTCAACCATCTTTATCCATTGAGCCTTATAAATATGAGCTTATGTCCATGGTTGAGGGGGGAACTCTTAAGGTATTGTTATGATGTTGGATTGATTACTTGGCCCAAGCCATTGGAGAGCATAGAAAGAAAAAGTTGGAGCTTATGGGGATGAAAATGTTTGGTTTCATGGAGATGCATGTCAACACTAAGGCTTAATTGGTTGTAAACTTCTCCATTTTATCTTAATGCAAAGCTGATTTTCATCCCACATTACTGTTGTTGTTTGATTTCACATGTATATGTTGTTAGATTCCTTAGTCACTAACATGGATTAGTAGATTATATTCTGGCAGCTTTGATGTGTTTGCGTGTTTAATCTGATTGCAGGTACACAAGGTTACTATCGAAGCATCACATTCCAGGTATCTACGGTGTCTAGGGAGGGTCTTCAACCTTTGTTGTTCATTTGTTCTGGATCTGAACCATTCAGACCAGTGGAACACCTTACTGTCTGCAGAAGGTGAAATATTCCTGCTAACAAATCTGGTGACTCCGCTGGGGATTGAATATATGTATCAGTTGATCTGATCTTCCTCAGTTCTTCAACTCTTGTCCGAATCCAGGCTCCTTCTCCAACTCTCTTCAGTCAGATCTGCTATCTGACTCAGTGAATTTTGGTTTGAAACTTCCAGATCTGTCTAGATCTGAATTATTTCGACCTTTTATGCTCTTTTTTATTCTCAATCTATCAGTTTTTACCTTGATCTGATCAATTTATAACTTGATCTTTCGTTCTCCTTGTTTTTTGGATTTATACAAGGAATTGCACATGTGCCTTTGGCAAGGAGCGGTGCCACCGCCTGAGTCAAGTTAGCCATAAGCAGTGCCACTTCCTGAATCCAGTGAGCAAGGAGCGATTCTACCTCAAAACCGCCTGTCAGCAGCTTCATTTGCGCGGTGCCAGGTAGGCCCTGTTCCAGACTTTGTATTTTTATTTTTGTGTGTTTTTGGCTTACTTTTTGATGAAAATGAAGTGTATTTTTTTGCAGTCGCTTTGATTGTTATTTTCCCTCTGCATTCAAAGAGAGTTTGTGTTTCTTGCATTAGATTTTACATTATATTCTTTGCTTGAAACCTCTTGCTCTTTTCTGTAGATATTATTCATTGGAATTGGAAATTTACATTTCATTTTCATGTGTAGGCTTTGGTTTGTTTTGGACTTGGAATGCATGAGTGATCCATGTTGTTTTGAGTCTTTCTTTGCGTGGGTGATTCTTGTTTCCTTTTGCATGCTGATTCTTTCAGTGCTTGGTAGGAAAGATTGGTTCTTCGTTTCCTTGTTTGTTTCAAAGAGAAGTTTTAGTTTTCTCTCTCTTTTGTTTTATTCACAAGTTTGTTGAAAGGCCCCTTGTGTACGGTTATGCATTAGACAACACTACTACCAATTTGAGCTCCCACGTACCTTGCATATATTGGGAGACCCTTTTAGGAATCCTCAAACCATCTGAGTTATCCTTTTGGCCTGTCCTGTGAGGTTCCTGACTCTTATCCTCTCGTTTCACATGTTTGCTTGTTGCTTTTAGTTTGAGTAGTACTTGCTTGTGCATGGTAGTTAGGGGTTTATTAGAGAGTTTAGAGATGGCATCCTCATCCGGGACTACCACTCAAGAGGTCCCTTTCCAAGGTGTACCTTTTGTATTCCCTCAAAGTGAAGGTATTGGTCCTCCCTTTATTGCCACTCTAAATCTTCCTGGATTAACTATAGGATTACCGGTCTGGCTTTTAATCCGGTAATTCCTGTTACACATAATGTCTCAAATGTCACCTCTCCTCCGGGAGAGGATCAACCTTAACCTAATCCCTCTCCTTCTTCGTCGATTGTGGCTTCGTCCCTTTCTTCTTCTTCGCTTGACCAAAGCTCTACAGTTAGTAGTCAGGTGGATAAGAAGAAGAAGAAAGGGAAGAGTAAAAAGAAGAAGGATAAGAAAGAGAAAAAGAAACAACCATCTGCTCTTGATGGTGCTCGTTCTAAGAGAACACTCGAAAAACCCAAGTTCCCTTGTAAGCTTTGCAAGGGGGACCACCTTCTTAAGGAGTGTCCCGATCTCTCCCATGTACAAGAAGAGTGGTCTAAAAGGTATAAACTATCTGTGTCATCGACCTCTGATCATCATGTTGACGATACTCCCTCAACTAGTGACCCATTGGTAAAAGGTCACAAGGTTAAAGTCTTGTATCCTTGTTTGATATGCAAGGCTATGCATCGTACTTTTCTTTGTCCAAGCATGGATGAAGCTTTGCGTTGGTTGGAAAATATTACTGATCATCGATAGGTGAATCCAACAAGTGATAGTAAGTTATCCCTCGATTCCTCGCTGATTGACCAAGTGATCATTTCAGATTCATCTGTGGTTGATCCCACTATTCCTTTGGAGAGTGAATTTAAAGTGGTTGAGTCGGTGTCATTTCCACCCAATCCCACTCTTTCATCAGAGAGTGTTAAGACTGAAGTAGTCTCTTTGACCAAATCTTCATCTTGTTCTTCTCTTCCAGTAGAGAATGAACTCAAACCTGCTGAAGTTTTTATGCTTCATTCTGATTGTTCTCGACAAGAGGAAATTTTGTCTGTTTCAACAAAACCCTCTCTAAGTAGTGAGGTTATTTCCTTTGACTGGAGTAACCTAACAGAGTCTCGTCTTCATTCGAGTGTTCCTTTCTAGATAGTTGTGAATGTTACTGCTAGGCGGATACTTCACACTATTGTTGATGAAGGGGCTTCTATTAGTATTCTATCCTCAACGGCTTGGCAAGCTTTAGGTTCTCCTCAGCTTGTGCCAGCCACCGATCAGATACTGGCTTTTAATCGCAGACCTACTGCACCTTTAGGGACCCTTCCTTATTTACCTATTACATTAGGAGGGAAAAATTCATGTATTGATGTTATGGTGGTCCAAGGTCCTTTAGATTTTAATATTCTCCTTGGATGTGATTATGTTTACGCCATGAAATCCGTAGTGTCCACACTCTTTACAGTTATGCATTTTCCCCATGATGGGAAGATTGTGACCATTGATCAACTTTCTTTTGTTACACCTGACCATCGCATTACTCCTAGTAATCAGACTGCCCTGAATGTGCTGCATGTTCTTGTGGTTCCTTCCCCTTCTCCTAGTTAGCTTCTTCCCATCATAGGTAAAATGGGGGGCATGGCTCTAGTCTATGGACATCATAATGGAGCTAAGCCGCTAGCTTTTATGTAATGGGGGAAACCTACCAACCTTTGGATATAATGTTGGGTAGGATTAGGTTTTAGAGCATAGTTTACTTTTGGTTTCAAGCTCGTTAAAAAATAAAACCACTCCTCAAGCATAGTTTGCCTTTTGGTTTCAAGCTTGCATAAAAATGAAATCATTCCTGAGCAAAGTTCCCATTCTATGTCAAGCTCGTTAAAAAATGAAATGGATCTCCTCAAGCATAGTTTACCTTTTGGTTTCAAGCTTGCATAAAAATTAAATCATTCTTGAGAAAAGTTCCCATTCTATGTCAAACTCGTTAAAAAATGAAATAGATCTCCTCAAGCATAGTTTACCTTTTGGTTTCAAGCTTGCATAAAAATGAAATCATTATTGAGCATAGTTCATTTTCTATTTCAAGCTCGTTAAAAAGTAGGTTTCCTTAAGCATAGTTTGCCTTTTGTTTTCAATCTTGCATAAAAATGAAACCATGTTCCAAGCATAGTTACCTTCCGTTTCAAGCTTGTGTAAAAATGAAACGGATCCCCTTCCCTTGAGTCAAGTCTTCCCTTTAGTGTTAGAACTTGAACCTTGTTTCCACCTGCCCGATTCTCATTCTTCCTACCCCCCTGGTGAACATTTTCACATTAGTAACCAGGTTTTTAGGTTGGGTATGGAAGAAGAATCGTCAAGTGAAACGAATCTTGGGGGCATGTTGAGCCACTGGCAACCATTCTAGGGGTAAGCTTCGCTAGTAATCATGATGGGGGAAAGATTTCAACCTCTGTATATCATGTTAATGGACTTTTTCAAGCATAATTTACCCATTGGTTTTGAGCTTGCATAAAAATGAAACCAATCTTCAAGCATTCTTTCAACTGATCTTCGAGCTCCTTAAAAACAGTAAGATGGGGTTGAGCTTACTTTTCATTTTTCGTGCTCTCGTTAAAACATGAAAAGTGGTTTGAGCTTAGTTTATTACTTTTTCGTGCTCTGGATTCAAACATGAAAAAGGTTAATGGAGTCCTCTTTAAACTCTTTTTAGGCTCCCTAAATACGAAAAGATTCTGGAGCGATCTTGTCTTCTTCACGCTTGTTAAAGTATTTGTAAAGTCGTTCGTCCGATGGTAGGTTATCTCTTTTTCAGTTCGGATAGGACTATTTACGAAAAAGGAACACTCCAGCTAATCATGACTGGAAGAGTTCCCCAAGGTATGATTTTATACTTTTTCGGGCCTTAGGGACTAAATCATAGGAAAAAGGACCCCTCTGGAGTCTTCTTCTGTATTCGTTCAGACTCTCTAAACATGAACGATATCGAGTTTTCTTTCAGTGGACTCGTTAAATTAAACATTGAGAGACCCATTTTGGGATCGAACCCCTCCTCTCTCAGGTTCGTAAAACATATGAGTCTGGGCTTGTCTTCTGACAAGCTATATCGAGTGTTTGTTACCCTCTTTGAACTCATAAAACCGAAAAGAGGCACTCATCAACCATGATGGGGGAAATGGGAAGGGAATCATTTTGTAAATAATGGCAGTTGTTTTTCGTTACCTTTGAACATGGCACTTGTCTGCACATCATGTCAGTCAATTGGGTATTCAGTTGATCTCCGCGACGATCCACTTTCATGAGTCATGACACTCCTTTGAGTCTTTCAAAAGAATGCATTGTCCACTGTCGCATTGTGTGTTTGTCCCGTTCAATCATGCTGCCAAGTCTTTTTTGTCGTGCCGCCCGATGTTCAAAGGGGATTTGAAGAAGTTTTACCTCTGCAGTCTACATAGTATTTTGTGTCAGTATTTTTGAGTCAGTCTTATGGTTACTACATTCACATCATTCCAGAACTATGTTCCGAGTTTCGTATCATCGATGTGGGACTCATCATGGCCCTCCTTCAACGAGACTTTTCCCATCAACATCAGCTCATTATCTGGGAAATAGTCTTAGAAACAATATTTGGTACCTTGAGATCTGTATGCCTTAATGACAGATTCTCTCACTCTCGACATAGGTTCACATCATTGACCTTTGATCAATAGAATCGACTGGGTGTTCGACATCAGGACATCTATTCACACTCAGTAGATTGTACTAGAGTACCTTGGGAATCATTGACATTAATGGTGATCTCCCTTGCAATTGTTAACGGTTCACATCATTGGCTGGTAATCAAGTGGTTTCTACCATGTTCGACTTCAGATCATTGTAATCACATGGATAGAATCGTACTTTGTGGAAGACGAGACGAAGACCCTAGGTATTTGTTTAAATCATTCATTGCTTTCCCTAGGTTGCGATGGAGTTTTGTATATTTAGCATGGATCCACATTTGTATGCTCATGGCTATGCTCAAATTTGTGTCTGTATGACATAGATCTACATTGTATTTATGGTAGCTATGTCCAAGTTTGAGTCCTCTATCACATGGATCTACGCTGTATTCTAGTAGCCATGCTTGTTTATTCCTCTCATGGATTTGCCTTGTATTGGTCTGTAGCCATGAGTTGGTTACTTGTGTCTATGAGTCAACATACTGATGTACTACAGATGCCAACTTGACAACGTGCTCCGATCGAGCTGACATTTTCACCTCGTAGCGATGACTTGTTCTCTCAAAGCTCTCATTTATCGTATCCCTCTAAGACTCATGCTTTGGGGGGCATCCCGTTATACCAAAATCCTGTCATCATCATGTGATAAGACCTTTGACATACCTAATTGCCCTTAATCCTAGCACTTGGAGGTGAAACCCATGCTGTCTGTCAATTCTACATAAAAATGCTCAGCACCGTGCTTTCCCCTTTATCCATGAGCGGTACCTTGCTTGCACCACCTATCCCTTATTATCCACAAGTGGTGCCACCGCTTATGGCCCTTATTCCATAAGCATTTCTTACCTGAACCACTCTGTCATTGAAGGAGAAAAGCGCTACCTTGGGTAAAATGGGAAAAAGAGAAGTTTCTTGAGGCTTCTAAATCATGAGCCTTGTGTCCTCCCTTATCCCTATCATTATGGGTCAGTTGAGCTCGAGATCCCCCATCCTAGGATCTTAGAGGCCACCTCATCTACAAATCTCTCAACCATATTTATCCATTGAGCCTTATAAATATGAGCTCATGTCCATGGTTGAGTGGGGAACTCTTAAGGTATTGTTATGTTGTTGGATTGATTACTTGGCCCAAGCCATTGGAGAGCATAGAGAGCAAAAGTTGGAGCTTATGGGGATGAAAGTGTTTGGTTTCATGGAGATGCATGTCAACACTAAGGCTTAATTGGTTGTAAACTTCTCCATTTTATCTTAATGCAAAGCTGATTTCTGTCCCACATTACTGTTGTTGTTTGATTTCACATGTATATGTTGTTAGATTCCTTAGTCACTAACATGGATTAGTAGATTATATTCTGGCAGCTTTGATGTGTTTGTGTGTTTAATCTGATTGTAGGTACACATGGTTACTATCGAAGCATCACATTCCAAGAATCTACGGCGTCTAGGGAGGGTCTTCAACCTTTGTCGTTCATTTGTTTTGGATCTGAACCATTCAGACCAGTGGAACACCTTACTGTCCGCAGAAGGTGAAATATTCTTGCTAAGAAAAGTACAATAGAAAATCTTCCAAAGTTATAATATTTTAACTTGATTTACCCCGGGAAAACCATCCATATCCGGAGGATGAAAAACCCAACAAACAATCTTTGCATGTGATCGATAATGGAAGAGAATGATTTTACAACACTTTCATATTGCTTGATAAGAGATATCTAAGCAACACTAGATAATAGATATCACTTGGAATATTGTATCAGCCTTGCCAAGTGCATAACACTTTAATAAAAAGCTTATCCAATCATAGAATGAGAGGTAGTGAATGGTTTCATGCCTTTACAAACTATGAACACTATAGACACTATGTGCATACCTCACATTACATAATGCACCTTCCTTGACTTGGTGCCAAGTTGTCACCTTGTAATTACCTCCCACACTAAATATATGCACCCTCCATTAATTCACCGGTGTTAACTACCTCTAATTGAGTTGTTAACTAATTGAACTAAACTAAACTAAATGGAACTGAATGTAACTAAATGTAACTGAACTGAATTGAACTAAATGAAATGTAACTGAACTAAACTAAATAGAACTGAATGTAACTGAACATAACTAAATGTAACTGATCAGAACTAAATCTCTTTAGTGCTTCACCATCAGTTTCATATTTGACAAC
Source organism: Pseudotsuga menziesii (assembly GCA_001517045.1). Classification (NCBI taxonomy): domain Eukaryota; kingdom Viridiplantae; phylum Streptophyta; class Pinopsida; order Pinales; family Pinaceae; genus Pseudotsuga; species Pseudotsuga menziesii. The sequence goes on along the minus strand of LPNX010356583.1, from coordinate 203,825 downwards.
CACTATGCATAAATCAAGGAGTAGATTCCTTAATTAACTGAAACTTATTTTCCACAACTTAGACTTAACTGATGTCTTTTCAATTCAAGTTCATTGGAGGTCTGACATAGGTAATTTGAATTTACTCTATCTATGTGCCCACCATTTATCATTAATTAATTATGCATGGTCCGTGAGTGTTTAATTACTTATTCATCTTTATCATATCATACTTAGAATATTGTTTCCCAACCTATGATCATATTTATTACCCTGGGTCATATAGTCATATGCTAAAGTAAATCACTCCAGGGGTAAGTAATACTTAAAGGAGACATATTTCAACTGGAGACCATGACTAGCCATACATCACATAGTAGATACTCATGACTTGATACAACACAAGTCCTATGGTATTGACATAAGACCAGTATTGATACAACACAAGAAAATATCCAGTTAAGGATCAGAACCATCTCATAGGGCACTGTCTATGAGAATCATTTGACTTGATACAACACAAGTCCAAACTTGATACAACACAAGTCTGTAGTCTTTATACAACACAAGACTCCTGAACTTAATACAATATAAGTTCTTGATCTTAATACAACATCAGATCAAAGTACATGAATCTCTCATATCCTCAACAAGGCTAGCTTGATATAACACAAGATGTTAACTTAATACAACATAAGTTGATGAGATTAATACAACATAAGTTTTGGACTTGATACAACAAAAGTCTCATGAAGAGGTTGTTGAACTTAATACAACATAAGTTCTGTACTTGATACAACGCAAGTATCATGGAGAATGAATATTCATGATGTTATACATTTAGTACTCCCTCTGAGTGAGGGAGACATTCTCTACTTTACCAATAATTTCCTGCCATACCAAACTTATCTCAGAAGTACCTCAACTTCGTCAGTGACAATGAATTGTCGCAAATTTTCAATATGCTCATCAATATCTATGTACTAGAATTAATTTTAAATTACCATGACTTCAATGAATAAAAACTTCATCTCAATGTGTTTTATCATAACACACATAGGTTTTTTTCAAAAATATTGAATATTAGCACCTAATAACTGTAGGCTCAAGTCTTTCACCCTAGTTGGTAGCTTGCCAAGCTACACTACTCCTCAACATGTAGTATTATCTGCAAAATACATTTTTCTTATGTAGTAATCTCTAACATAAATCTTGCTTCTATAGTACTAGATGCGATACACTTATATTTTGTAGTACTAGCCGCAATTTACATCTCTTATCATAGGCCAAGACAATAGTTGGATGACGCAATCATAAAATAGGTCTTCCATGTATAAAATACAATAAAGAGCCTATTCTAATGTACCCCAAAGATACTCAAACATATTTTTTTTGCTAAAGTTAACTCTTGACTGCAAGAGAGCCAAGCTTAACACATCTCAATGTTCAAATTAAAGGTTGATTGGTTTGACTCTTTTGTTTTCTGGTGTGTAATAGCAGAAGGGGAGTTGAAAGTGTGGATAAATGACCAATAATTAGACATACAATATATACTGATAAGTAAAGGTAAGAGACAATAAAAAGGATGACATGAAGGTATATTGACTACAAACAGTAGACATACATGAGCCAACTTTGAAAAATCATATATATGACAACAAACATTTCATACACAATGAAAATACTCTTAGGCGAAAAAACATTCTGGATAAAAGGTATACAAATACATAAGACTTCTAATGAGAAACTAAAGATAGAAACACTATCATTTGTAAGAATCACAATAGAACTATATCAAAAACATTGATCTGTATTTGCATTTAACTATAAGTCAAAATGGCTCATAATACATATTGTATCCTCCATACAATCTTAAAAATATACTTACAAAATTCAAAAGAAGCTTTCAGACTAATGACTCTCGACCCTTACAATCTTACACAACCTCTCTCGGCTGGAACCCACCTCAATTTACATTCAAAATCCTTGTATTTAAAGTCATTACTATATTCCAGCCATTAATAACTTTTTGGAAATAAATCCTATCAATAAACTAAAAATAACAATATCCTTCGATTCAATTACAAAATATTTAGAATTGTTGGAGCTATTTGCTTGAAACTTTTCCATTTGGTAGATGACTACTTTGAATGATGGCTTGAGATCTAGGATCGGTTTGAATTAGTCAAAATAAAGATTGGAGTAGATCTCAAATGACCATATTTTATTGAATTCCCTGCCACATGTAGTCATCAAAATGTTCCTGGAAATTTGGAATTCATGGTTGTCTAACATCCCCTATTTTGATGTGCTGGAATAGCTTCTCGAATGTTGGATCAATCCCCGATAAGTCTGATTCCTTGCCTTCAAATTTGGTATAAATCATTTGATATTGAATTCTTTTGCGAGAGAAATTTGATGCCGACTAGTCATCTAATACTTGATTGACATGCTCGATCCACCTGAGAAATTCAGAATTTTCATTTATCCTTTATAACTGCTTGTTTCCATCCTAATACTCTGCCACTTATAAGGTAGCTCGATCTAGAATTATTCTTTCGAGTGCTGATCCAAAATTATCCCCTTCAAATGCTGAATGAATCCTTGAAATTTGGATTTTAATTATTCAGTAAAAGTACAGATATATTTCTCAATACGGATCTAGAATTGATCCATTGTTGTCTTGACTATTTACACCCAAGGCTACGATTTATCATTTAAATCTAGCATAATTTATGCACAAAAATCAAATTCCCTACCCAACTTACCTGTGTTACACCAAAAAACTGTTATACTTGACATCTCAAGATGCAAAATGAGGAATAAGACATGCATTATCACTGTCATGATTCCAATCTCATCAAACCACAGTAGATTCTGCCGCAAACTCTATCCATTGAGCATGCACTTGGAAACTTGATGTTTTCAATTTTATTTTATGATGATTATAAACTGGATGGTTATATACTCGATTTCAGTCGTTCTCTCTCGGTGCTTTCTCTTTATGAGACTTCTTCTTCTTTATTCATCTTTTGATATAAGATTTCATCCACAACTTTATTTTTTACACATATTCTAAGGATTTGAACTATATTTGTAGGTTGATTTTTGTAAGATACACAATAAGGAGAGCGCCAACCTCTCTAACAGTTACAAGACTTGGTTCTAATTTGATTTTTGACTAAATATTTGTGTATGAGGTGAATTTGGTGAAATTCTGAGAAAAATGGTCTCAAAGAACCACCTATATTTCATAAATCGTGATAGATGTGTGAAACCAGAGAGAGGATTTTGTAGATAAGTCCATTATTGACAAAACCCTCCTATGGTTTTTACAAATTATTCTCAAGTTGTGTGGAAAGAGCGCCTAAATATAATGACCAAAACAAGAAATAATTTGTTGTTTAAACTTGTATAAAATAGGCTGTAAAGGTCCCTTCAACTCTTCTAGCCCATAACCCCTGTTGAAAAAATGAAGGAGGTTTTTTTGAATCAATTCGTGCTTAATAAAAATATCTTTTTGTTTTCAAGTATTCGCTCCATCTCCTCGTAAGATGTTCCCAAATACAATTACTAAAATAGGAAAATACAAGTAATTATGTCTGAAGAATACTTGGTTTTGATATACTTTGCCTTGAGAGATTAGATATATAACAATTGGAATTTGAATAGAATTCACCAAGTTAAATATTTGACATGAGGAGAATCAACCAAGATAACTGGAACACTCACAACTTTGGTAAAGATATTAGTGGATTTTCTGGCAATGAAACTTGGGGTCCATTTTTTGCATGCATGCTGCCGAAAACTAAAACTTTTAATGGGGGAAATTATAGTACCAACACATATGCTTAGTAGTAAGCATAAAATACAACAAGTCTTCTCAAAGAACAACCAACTACTTACACATAGTAGCATCATCTGGATCCAATCCATAATATAGTTTCTCTAACTAGAAACCATGAATTTTAAATCCACCAGATACAATATTATACATCAAATGTGTAAAATCATGGAGAAAGAAAGTCTCATATTTTCTTTCACTTTTGAAAATTTGATGACTTCTTGAATATTGTGTCATTTGGAGAATTTCTCTTTGAGCTTGTCATTTTCTATGATGTTCTTCAAGGCCTTATCACTTTCTCAGTGATTCTTTCTTTATACAACAACGCCCCAATTACCTCTCCGAGAGGTTTAATAGTTCTTTGGCAGCCCATACTATAAATCTTCTTGAGTATCAATAGTCTATGATACATTGACCATGTCTTTGCTCATGTGTATTCTATCCACAAGGTATCACAACCCCTGGCTTCCTGAGTCATGTACCATGACTAACTAGTGTGGAATTTATTTGTTGTCTCCTGTGAAGACACATCAATACTCCCTCTTCACTTGGAAGAATTTTTATGTACTATACCAAACTTGTCTCGAATAGAGGCTTAGTAAGAATGATGGAAATGTTGCTCATATGTGGATATGTACCATGTCTCATATATAACTAAATAGAAACCTCATAAACCTTTAATGCTTTTCAACATACTCTATCTAGAGAAACACATGTGATATTTCCTCAATCACTATACTAGTCAGATTTCATATATCTTTGAAACTCGATTTCACTTACCAAGACATATTTGAGTCGACATACACTTGTACCAAGTAGGTACTACAATACATGATTTGTACATGTCTATGTACAAACTGCAAAACATATAAAATATCCTGGGACCCGTGACTAACCAAATACATATCAATTGACTTGAGATCCTCCAAATATGAAATAAGAATTATAAACTTTCAAATTTATCTCCATATGTGTGGCCATGGATTTATAGTCCATCATCTTGAAACTCTTCATCCTCTTTTACTGCACATTTTCCTTAACAGAGGGAAATCTTTGTCTGGTGACTGCCACACCACTAATCATAAGAATCATAAAAATATTCTTGAATATAGTTCTCATATTCCTTCTGAATATAAGCATCATGCAGGTCTCCTTTTAATAGAAGATACATCAACTAGTTTTAATGGTTCTTTAGGAGCTAGCGAATCTAGCTACTCCCTCTCACCATCAAGACATGAGAATCATAATCTGGGTCCTCCATTGCGGAGATTCATGCTCATCTATGTCTGAAGCTCTTCTTGACACATGAATGTAAATAAGATAATTTAATTATCTTTAAGAGTCTTTACATCTCTCATAATAGGATTAAGGCTTCTATTCTGACTTCTTCCTAATACATAGGAATGTCCTGTTCTGCTACCATAAGCTTCTTGCTTCAATATATCCCTCTCTCTTTTGGGATCAACCATTAGAATTGCTCTTCATTCAATACATGTCATTTTTATTGTAGGTCAGGGGACAGATTTTTTCCCTACAAGCCAAATTACATCAAGTTATTAGAAACCTTGTATAATCCAGTAGTTTCAATAAAATTACAAACAACACGCACTGATATGCAAAAAGATTAACCAATGTTCCAGTATAACCATATCTCATGAATTTTAATCATGTGAATACTTCAATGTATTTTGCATGGTTCATATAGTTATGTACACATTAAATCAATGTTTCGACATAACCTCATTCATATTTCATGTACTATTTTGCAGTTCTATATTAGTATTATATTTAGATCTCATGAAGATTTATGCAAACTCTTATTCTTCTCAACATTAGTTTTTCTATTTACCAATAAAATAGAAAGATTGTAACATATGATTTTAATCATGTTTATACCATAACATCATTCCTAATCCCAGGGATACAGATTTTAATGAAAAATATAATTTTATAAAAGCATATGATAATCAAATAATCATGCAGACCAAAATTCATATCTATTATAGCCTAAAATGACACATCTCTACCTGTCACCACTTTCACATGTTTTCGTTTGATGTGGACACTTCATGAAAGTCAATGTTAGTCATTGAAAAAAAACCTTGATTGAAGGAGCCAAATCTAGAGTTTTGTAACTCCATTTAACCTCTTCTCTAGACCATTGGAAATGTATCTGATTAAGGAAAAAATTTCCAGAAGATACCAACCCCTTAAAATGCATGGAAATACCCTAAAAGTAGATTTTTTTACCCATTCATGAGTTTGCTTAAGCAAACCTGCGAATTTTCCTTGGCACTCATGACTTTGATTCATAAAAACCATGATTTTCTCCTGAGGTGGCCAAAAACTATAAAAATATGAAAATTCTCGAAGTAGGGGTGTTTTGGGTGGTTTTGGAACTGATCCTGTAGTTGTAACTGATCCCTATTTGACCCTAACTCTTTAGAAAAAGTATATAAGAGAGGGAGAGAGGTCCATGAAGGGGACATGGCCTTTGCATTGTTATACTGGAGAATATGGGACTTTATTTCCCCATACCTTTTCCCTATATCCTATATCCCTGTGTTACAGAGCTTGGAGGCTAAGATTCTTGGAGAAGAGAAGCAGGAGATCCAGATCAAGGTTTCACTAGGTTCCTAGCATGAGGAGAAGGTAATCTCTGTGCTTATTCCATTATCAATAAAGATTTGATGCTATTCCTTTTAAAATCCTTTTCTAATTGATGTTGAATCTCTACTTATGATTACATGATGATTCTTATCAGATTAGGGTTTCATGTTTCATTGAACATAATATCCTTTCACGTAGTCAATTTGGTTTGAGGAAGGTTAAATTTGTTTTGTAGGTCTCTTGGAGCAAGAAGAGGAGGAGCGATGAGAAGATTTCATCAACCTTCATTGATTAAGGTATGAACCTGTCTGACCTTTGAACCTTGTTTATGTTTACTTGCAGAAATCTATGCATTTGTTTTTAAACCCTAGTATGTTAGTGGCCTCTTAACCCCCATCCATAAGAACACTTTCCTCTACAACATAAATGGTGACTCCACTGGGGAGGCCTTGTTTATTTTGGGGTTTCTTTTCCTTTGTTTTCCATTGTACTTAAGGTTTTAGGACCTTCTTGCAACTTAGGAGTAACCTTTAATCCTATTAGGACACCTCCCCTGCATGTTTAGGGTTGTTTTTGACATTTTTTGAGATTTCTGCAACCCATTCACAGCTTTTACGCTGCACAGTTGTGAGTTTTGAGTGAATTTGCTACCTTCCTTAAGGAAACCTATATTTTTTGGGTTGTAACTCATGACCTTCCCTAAGGAAACTCATGAATTTCCCCTCTAAGTGATTTTTTCATCATTTATGGGTCTTTTTGGGGTGATTTAAGGTTGTCTGAAGGTTCTTTATGGGTCTTATGTCTGTGCATGATCCCTGGTAAGTAGTGTCTCCTCTTTAGGGTGCTATTTATCTAATTTGTAAGTCATTTTAAAGTCCTTAAGTTTGTTTTGTTGCTCCCCCCCCCCACATCCTTATTTGGCTTAACCTTGTTTGGACAAGGTGCTGAGCAACCTATGTTTACAGGTCTAGATTGAATCTTGGAGTTTATTGAACCTTGTTTGTTTTATTTTTGTTGTTTAGTCTCTCCATGCCAAAGTGGTTGCCTTGTTTTCCTTTGCAATTCTCCCTTCCTAGTGAGGTTATATCAGGCTTTATGGAAACGTAGGGTTTGTTATTGGGGTTTAGAGCCGAAGTCTATTTACATTGTTTACATTAGAATGCATGCATTAGTTTGTAGGTTGTTTTGCTTTTGCATTCATAAAAGAAAAAGTAAAAAGAACATATAGTTTCTTTATATGCATATAGATTAGGGTTTAGTCTTAAATGCATCGCATGTCTTTGTTTCTTGGAAAAACTAAAAGAAGTTGTTCTTTTGTGGCTTTCATTTTCATTTTTGAAAAGAAAGAGAAGTAGGAGTTTGCACTTGCATTTTGATTTCACTTTTGTTTAGTATTTTGTTTTTGTTGAGTCAAACACCATTAGTTTCACCTCTACCACCTTTTGAGTAATCAACAGCCTTGAAAAGAACATTTTATATCTAAAATATTTTAGTAACAGTTTCTTTCTAGGGATGACACACACTAGTCTAGTCTAGTTTTTTGGGTTAGGGACATCTTTAACTGCCCAAAAATTTAAACTCAAACATAGTGGCCTATCGTTCAGGAAATCCAATTTCATAAAGAAAGACACTGGAAATCTCCTCTAACACATGAGTCAAGAACGAGGTTGTGCGATACTGAGCTATGGAGATACCCCTCCTATACTCGGTAGAGAATACACTAGAGTTGTTGCACATTTGGGGTCTTACTCAGTACCTTCTTCTGGACCCGTGTGGTGCCTGGTATTGTTTGAGTTTCGGGCTTAGTTACCCTGCCCATGTGCATTGACTAGACTGATGACTGTTCCACCGGACTTTCTTTGTGATTTTGGTAGCCTTAGTATCTTGTATTCTAGGACTCTACATAGGTTATGGTGGAAGGTTATTTTCACTATACCTAGGGCAGGCTCGGGAGGAAATCTCTTACATACAATTTGGGAAAGTGGTTTGGTGATTCAAGCGCTTGGACCTAAGGCGGTGCATTATGGACCCCAAATAATTATTCTTTGCCCTTCACCAGTTAGTTTTGGGCCCTCATCATCCTATACTTTGCTTTGGAAGGTACCTTTGTTTGCCTAATCGAGATACTTATCTTTTTATTTCTAGTGGTGTGGTCTCTACAATGTTGGTTACCTATTGACCTCAAACTTTTATTGCTTGTTAAGTCAGAAACTATGGCTAATACCCCTGTGGAAACTAACTAGGAGACCCCCATTCCAGGGGTTCTTGTGATTTTCCTTTCATTCGGAATGTTGGTGTTCCTTTGATGGCCATTTTGAATATTCCTGGATTCACCCCAGGGCTATCGATTTGGTTGTTTTCCACTCCAACTATCCTAAATGCTCCTGATGCTTCTCAAGTAAACACCTTATATCAAGGGCATAAAAAATTGTCTCCCCTTCACCCGTAGCAACCTATTTTCCTCCTTATACCTCATGGAGTGAAATTTATGATACTAGTAACATGCAGTTTAAAAGGAGTAAAAGAAGGAAGAATAGGAAGAAGACACGAAAGCAAGGGGGAACCTATCCAACCTATGCAAGTCATGTTGGACCCAACCACCCAGCCACTGCAGATCATTCTGGTGGAACCCATCCAGCCTCTGTAGGTCATGTTGGACCCAGTCACTCAACCTCTGTAGTTCATGCTAGGGGCACCCATCCGACCTCTGCAGGTCATGTTGGACCTAATCACCCAACCTCTAGAAGTCATGTTGGGGTAACACACTCAACCTCTTCAAGTCAAGTTGACCCTAACCACCCAGCCTCTGAAAGTCATGTTGGGGGCACACATCCAACCTATGCAGGTCATGTTGGACCCAAGCACTCAACCTTTGCAAGTCAAGTTTACCTTCACCACCCAGCCTCTGGAAGTAATGCTAGGGGAAAACACCCAGCCTCTGGAAGTCATGCTGGGGGAAAACAACCAGCCTTTGTAAGCCATGTTGTACCGAACCACTCAACATATGGAGGTCATGCTAGGGGAAACTAGTCATCAAATGCAAGTCATGTTGACACCATTGAGAAAACCAACCGTTCAAAGCGCAAGCCGAAGATTATTTGTAGGCTTTATGAGGGACACCACTTTATCCACCGGTGCCCTTCCATTGCGTAGGTACAAAGAGTATGGTTCTAAGGACATCCTTTTTTTGAACAACCTAAATTTTCTCAACAACCTATTAAAACTTTGGTTGATCAAGTGGTTGAACCAATATCATCTTTGGTCAATCCCATTCTTCCTTCGGAGAGTGACCTTTACCAAGTGATTGAATTGATGCAATCTTCAATCAATCTCACTCTCCCTTCAAAGAGTGACTTTCATGAAGTAGTTGAATTGATGCCATCTTCGATCAACCTCACTCTTCCTTTGGAGAGTGAATTTTCGTCTAGTTATATTTTATTCACTATCAGTTCAGAACCTTATGGACAAGGGGCACTGACCTCTCTTCAGATGAACCCCCGCCAAGCCCTCAGATTGCTTCCTTTAATTGGGATGGCCAAGCTGAGTCACACCTTCCTTCTGATGCACCTTTTCAAACAAAGGTCCAAATTGGACATTACACGATTGCTCGTTGTATTGTGGATGAAGGAGCCTCTGTTACTATCTTATCTTCACATTCTTGGATAGGCATGGGATCTCCTAGCCTTATATCGAATGATAGTTAGTTACTGGATTTTGATAGAAGAACTAGTCAATATTTGGGAATTCTTACTCAAACATCTGTTACTTTGGGTGTGAATACTGTCATAGTTGATTTTATGGTGATAGAGGACCATTTGGAATTCAATATGCTCCTCGAAAGTGATTATGTTTATGCTATGCAATATGTGGTGTCAACGCTCTTTTATATGATGTAATTTTCTCATAATGAAAGCATTGTTACTGTCGATCAACTGACATTTATTGATCCCTCTCCTGACCCAACTAGAGACTAGGTCTTTCCTTTATTGATTCCCAGTGTTTCGATAGACACTTCCCCACCATAGGTGATCTATGTGGCCTCATATCCCTCATGTCCAATTGCTACTAAGAGGAATCCTTGGTGTTCATGCTTACCTTATTGGTACTCGGTCCCAATAGTTGACCATGTGATCTATCCTATGCGGACTGTGGAGCCTGCTCTCCACTCTATTAATCCATTTGAATCTTTAGATATGTGTCCTATCTGGGATGGTCTCTTCCTTCGGATGAGGTCTTATTAGAGTCTTTGATACAATCTGACCTTCTCATGGATGTTGACTCGGTTGTAGTTAAATCCAACCCTAAATTGATTATTGAGCCTGATCCTTCTTACGATCATTCCTCTTATGATTTCATTGTTGATTCTTTGGACTCTCCCATTGAACAACAAATTAGTGATCCTGATGAGTTTGACCTTTATAGTACAATTTTTGACTCCTGTGATACTGAGTTTGTTCTTGCAGACTCTACCACCCCTGTCAACTTTAGCCTTTTTTCCGAGGTTGATCTTACTGATTATAAATCCTCAGGCCTTGGCACTATAGAGTCTTATTTGGTTGATTCTTCCTTGACTATACCCTTTGTAGAAGATAGCGAAGTTGCAAGCTTTTCTACCAAAGTGACCTGCATCAAATCGTTTCTCCTGAATATGATCTTGATACTGTTGTTTCTTGGAGACATGGTTCTTAGTTGGATTCATAGCTTCTTACTGGTATCACCTTGTTGTTCATGCTATAAATTGATTTTCATGTATTCTGCTCACACTTATGAGCCTGATGTCAGCTTCCATGTTTTTATCTCATTATATAAGCCCTCATCTCTGCTCTCATCACCACTCAACTTTGTATCATTTTTCCAGTACAACTTTACACCCTTTATCTTGATGAGACGTTCCCCGAGTGTCCTCATCTCGCTCATGTTCCTTGCACTATGCTTAGGTCTATTCCTCACGCTTGGAACTAGTTTCATATGCCACTAACACTTGTCTCCTCGCATTTAGAGCATTCTTCTTGCTTTTCTTCGAGCTCATTAAAAACAGTAAGGAGGCTACGAGTTGAATTTTCTAGGCTCGTTAAAACTTTACGAGAAAGATATGGAGTTACCTTTAAGCTTTGGCCCGACTCCCTAAATATGACCAAATTGTTGAGTTCGCTTGTCCCTTCAAAATCATTAAAGTATGTGAAGGAACATCCACATAGGTATAAGTTTACCCCTTTTTCCGGCCATGTGGATTACTTAGGAAAAAGGAATACTCTATTTTCTTCGAAATATAGAAGAGTATCTTCAAGTACAAATTTATCTCTTTTCCGTGCCTAGACGACTAAACTTATGGAAAAGGAACCTTTTTGAGCTTACTTTTCTCTTTTTCATGCTCTGGACCTAAACATGAAAAAGAATCTGAGTGTTCTTAATGTCAGTTGTCATGCTCATTAAAACCTTAGGACAAAAGCATCGAGTGATCGTTCTTCCCTTCACACTAGTTAAAACTAAAGCATTCTACTTGATTTTGAAGGAGAATTGGTATGGTGATAGTTTAACCCTTTTTTGGACCTTGCCAACTAACTACGAAAAAGGAATACCTTAGTTCTACTGAGCTAAGAGAGTTCTCCTCTGGATTTTTTTATACTTTTTCGGACTTAGGAGACTAAAATTATGAAAAATCACCCCCCCTAGAGTCTTCTTTGGCATTTTTAGACTCTCAAATTGTGAAAACACCATTAAGCATCCACTAATTTGGGCTTGTAAAATCCACAAATCAGTGCTTTATCAAGCATTCTTTTTTCTCTTCTTCGATCTTTCCAACAATGAAGAAGGTCCCGAGTTTGGTTTCTTTGACTCGTTAAACCTTTACAAGAAAGAGGGAAAGGTAATTTCATTCAAATGCCTTTCGTATCATGGAAACAAGTCTTCTCTCCTTGAACAAAGAACCAATTTTGAGTCTATAAACAGTTGGGTTCTAGTTTTTTCCTTAGGATTAAGCCCTATCTCAGAGTTTTCACTCCTCTAGTTGGTCACCTTTTCCAATTATATGGAGAATATGTCAATGTCTCCTATATTGCATATTTTTGTCGTTGGTCCTTTTGTGTCAAAAAAGTTGCCTAAGTCACTTTTGTGTTGTGCTCATTGTTCAAGAATAAAACCTTTGTTGACCATTCTGCAATTTCCTTGACCTTTTGTGTTAGCCACTCCCTGGTATAAGTTCATTACATCTACTCTTTAGCAGTTCTTGTTGCAAAACTTTGTACCAGTTACAGATCCAATAAGTCTCTGACTTACCTCGTGTTGGATGATGGAGGATGCCTTAATTCCTTCCTTCCAACGAATCTCTTCCTATCGACTTCAACACATCTTTCTCTGGGATTGAGATTTAGATTTTATGAAAGTACCTTGGGGATTGCAGTCATCAATGGAAATTTCCCTTGCTATTATGTAGTAGGAATACCTTAATGTCTCCTACTTTATGGATTCTTTAGGTGTTTGAATTGAATACCATTTATTCACACTTGTTAGAATGTACTAGGTACCTTGGGGACCATTTTCATTAATGGTGGTTTCCCTCTCGTTTGTTAACGATCCTCATCAATGAACGATAATCAAACGATTTCCTCCATGTTCTAATTCAACTCATGTACTCACATGGTTAGGATTCATACGTTTAGGTAGTTTGGATTGAATACCTTGGGCCGACAATAGAATCGTCATCTTTTGCTATTGCCTGAGTTGCGCAAGACCTTGTCACACTTTATAAGAAATTTAATGAAACATAGATCCACCTTGTATTCTTGTGGCTATGATCGATTATTGAGCATGGATCTGGCTTGTTCATCTGTGGCCATGACTCCTTTAGATTTTATTATGCGTATTTTTGCATATTGTGTGACCATGATAGTTACATCAATTATACACATGTTGGATATGCTTGTATCTTTATGGCGATCATTTTTATATGGACATGTATGTCCCAGAGATCAGTTTTTTCTGACATTTATCTCTCTTTTAGGTACCTATGTTCGATCCTATGATCTTGGATTCTCCGTCTCTTTGAATTCTTGTATCAGTTGTTTCCTTTTTATATAATGTATTTCAGCTATTATATTCATCTCTAACCTCATACATTAGGGGGAATCTGTTATATCCTAAAATGACACATCTCTGCATGTGACCAATTTCACATGTTGTGGTCGCATGTCAACACTTCCATGATGACACTTCATGAAAGCCACTATTTTGGAAATTGAACCCAAGAGATAGAGCAATTACACTCACAAAATTGCTAATCAAACATGCAAAATTCACACCAAAGGAGACTGAAATTGGAGCATAAAACTAATCTGTATTAAATAAGTGTACAATAGCCAACCTTGTGAAGTAATAGGCTGCTGCAATATATCATTACATGAGAGAATCGAATGCACAAATATGCCATTCGAAATAGTCAAAAAGTGGGCCTACTAAATCTAGTCAAATCCCCCATAGGTGCATAAAGCAGTTTCCAAATCTATGAAGATGCTCACGAATTTGTTAAGTCAAGTGGGAAAGCTAAAGAGGGATGGAAAGAAAACTCATACATGCTTTAATTTAAAGAAAAGGAGGGAGGATGATGTGGGAAAAAAACAAGTCAACTACACATAGTCTAGCTTTTCCTTTTGCCTTAAATCAGAATAAAACAAGGCAGCTTTTCAGAAAAAGCAGATATGTGCTTTGGAGGATCTACAATAAAGCAGACATGCTAAATTGGGTTTCTAGGATGTTTCCCAAGCGCTCCATGACTTATTTTTAGCATGTGTTGACTTCTAGGACTTGTAGAAGGCAATTAGCATAGAATGGAATCTAGGAAACTAGGTAATAAGACAAAAATAATTAAATTAATGTCTAAGGTAGGTAACTATGGGTTGATTATTCTAACACCCCCCCTTAAGCCTGAATTTATGAGTAAATATCAGAAAACTATAGGGCCTAGCAACAAGCCTTAGTCACCCTTTACATACTGCTTGTCCATACAACCAAGGAAAGAGGCAAAAACCTAGTAGGAAAATCCTCCCTTAAACATGGACAGGAAAAACAAAATTTTGGAAATCTTGTCATCAATCATGCTTCACGGCATGATAAAAAATCCCCAACAGTGATTTGATATTGCTGAAGGTCTTCTCACAAAAAACTTTGGTGAAGATGTCTGCTACTTGTTCTGAAGATGCACAGAAGAGTAGATCAATGGTACCATCATGCACAAGCTGTCTGATGTAGTGCATATGGATCTCAATGTGATTGGTTTGCTGTCTCTAAAAAGGATCATTGCAGATTCGAATGGTGCTCTAATTATCACAGTAGATAATAGTTGAAAACTCTTATTCGAAGAGACATTCTCCAAGTATCCCCTACAACCACAGACATTGAGTTGTTGCATTTACAACTCCTCTATACTCTGCTTCTGTAGATGAACATGAACACATATCATGATGTAGACTTTTGATCTGTGTTGTCATGTGCCCAATCACTGTCAGTAAACCCAATCAAATCAAGATCATATTTTTCTTTGTAGAAGATCCCATGAGTTCTTGTTCCTTGAACAAAGTTTAGGATCCTTTTGGCTGCTCTCCAGTGGATCTCATGAGGCTGATCCATGTATCTTGAAGCCACACTAACTGCATAATATAGATCAGGTTGAGTGCGTGTAAGATAAAACAAACACCCAATCAACTACCTATACAGTGTATTATTTGCCATAGGAGAAGAACCTGCTTCTTCAAGCTTAACTCCTGAAACGAAGGGAGTCTTGCTTGGCTTGCAATATTTCATGTTGAAATTATTTAGAAAATCCAAAGCATACTTGGACTGATGAACTTTGATTCCATGTTGGGATTGAGCAATTTCGAGACACGAGAATTGCCTCAACAATCCCAAATATGTCATAGAAAATGCATGGTTCATTGCATCCTTCAAGGAGGCAATCTCTTTCTTTGAAATTCCTATAATCAGAAGGTCATCCACATACAAGACAATAATCATCAAAGAACCACAAATAAGCTTCAAATAGACATTAGGATCAGACTTGCATCGAACAAAACTTAGTGATAGCAAAAATCCATCAATCTTGGCATACCAAGCCCTAGGGGATTGCTTGAGCCCATACAATGCTTTCTTTAATCTACACACTAAATATGGATTAGAAAAAAACCCTTTAGGTTGCTACATGTAAATATCTTCAGTGAGATCTCCATTTAGGAAAGCACACTTCACATCCATGTGATGTACCTCCCACTACTTCGAAGCTGCAATGGCTAGAGCTATCCTTATGGAGTCCATCTTTGCCACTGGTGCAAAGGTTTCATTGTATTCAATACCATGTACTTGTGAGTAGCCCTTGTATAGAAATATTTTCTTATATTTCAAAGTTGAACCATCAGCATCAAACTTATTCTTGAAAACCCACTTACATTGAACTAGCTTCCTCCCCGGGGGAAGATCAACCAGTTCCCAAGTGTTGTTCTTCTAGAGCGAGCTGAATTCTTATTTCATGGCTGTTTGCCATCTTGGATCATGTGCTGCATATTCATATGTCTATGGATCTTATTCAACCATCATATGGCACTTCTTAGAAAATAGAGGATCTTTCACACAAAGGGCACTCTCAAATTGAGATCTAGTCCTCCTAGTGTCACTAGGATTTCCAACTAGTTCCCCAACTGCATGAATGGTATTTGCTGCAAATTTTGGTCTTGTAGGACTGTTAGGATATGCAATCAAATCATCATTATCAGACATATTAGAATCAGCAAACTCATTAGTCTCTTCACATACAATCAATGGATCTAGTGGTGAAGAAGACTCTCCAACTTCAACTGCTACTAAAGGCTCTTCTTGGAACTGAACACTTATTTCAATGAAAGATTTATTAGTGTTCAAGTTGATAATATTGTACCTTTTGAATCTTCATAATACCCAACAAATAGGCACTCTTGGATTTGAGGCTGCAAACCCTTCCTCTTTTCAGTTGGAATTCTATCCCAAGCCTTTGAGCCAAAAATCCTGAAATGGGTCACATCTGGCTTGTGCCCACTCCAAGATTCGAAAGGAGTAATACCATCAAGATACTTATGAGGCACCCTATTATGGATGTAGGATGCACAATTTATAGCCTCGGCCCAAAACTTTGGTGGCAAAGTCTTAGCCTCCATCATGCAGGTTGCCATCTCCTTCAGTGATCTGTTCTTTCTCTCAGCAACACCATTTTGCTGAGGTGTGTAAGTGATTGAATGCTGCATCTAAATCCCTACATCTTTACAATATTGAATGAACTCAGACTTGACATACTCACCACCATTTTCATATCTGAGGATCTTGAGTTTCCTCCCAGACTGGTTTTTAACCAAGGCTCTAAAGACTTTGAAGAGGTCAAAAACTTCAGACTTATGCTTTAGGAAGTGAACCCAACAATACCTAGAAAAACCATATATGAAGGTTAGTGCATATTTGGCTTGACTCATGGACATATGAGGGAATGGACTAGAAATGTCACTGTGGATCAACTCAAGAGGTGCAGAGGTTCTCTCATGACTAGCTTTCTCATACTTGTGCTCTGGGTGTTTTCCTAGGATACAACCTTGACAGACTCCCTTATAAAACTTGATCTTTGGTAACCCTATGACCATATATTTTTCACTAAAATCAGAAAGACACTTGTAGTTAAGATGGCCAAATATTTCATGCCAAATCTTTCTTGATTCATTAGCATGAATCAGAAGAGAAAAGGAGTTTGAGTAGGGTAGAAAATGGGAAAAAGTGTATACCTTCGAAGTGTGATCTAATATATCTTTTTCTATGACTTTACCATTCGAAATATTCATGATTTCAACATCATCAAGGGAGAATATGACCTTCTTTGGAGACCCAGTATGAGTCATATGATACACTGACAAGATATTAGAGGCAAGACCTGGAACATACAACACATTATTGAACTTACCATGGTTAAAATCAATCCTTCCCTTCCCCAAACTGTCAGTGAGAGAGTCATATCCCAAAACTATTGGTGGACCTTTCAACATGTAAAGAGAGGAGAATGTCTCTTTTGTCGAAACCATATGTCTAGAAGCTCCAGATTCTATGATGAAGCTAGGTGAGCTTGATGTGCCAGCAACCAAGGCATGTACTCTCTCTCTGTCCTCTAAATTTGATCCTTCAATCCCTCTTCTTTGAGTAATCGGGAAGGGAGATGTTATTCGTCTCCAAGAGTTGGCTCAACATGTCAATTTGCTTCTTCATACAAGAGCTCTGAGGATGATAGCCCTTACTGCAGTATGGGCACATTCTCATTTCTCGTGTGTTCTTATTCTTCTGGGAGTTCTTCTTGGAACCTTGGGGCTCCTCTTGAGACTTGTTCTTGTCTCTCTTTTGCTCAGGTGGATTTTTAGCTTTTTTCTTTCTTTTTGAATCCATCCTTGAATCTCCAGCAACCAAAGTTTGGTCTTTGGAAGGTTTGATGGTGCCCATCATCACCAACTTATCTTGCTCCTGTGTGAGGGATTCCATGAACTCTACAAGCTTAGGCATCTTCCAGGCTCGAGCTTTCAACTTGGTGGCATGGAAGGTTGAAACAAACACTGAATAGTCATGACCAAGCTTAGAGCGTATGTCCAAAACTAGTTGCTCTTCCTTCTTTTCGATCCCACACTGTTTCAACTGCAAAACAAGGGCCTTAAACTTGGAAAAGTAGAGTTGCAATGATTCGAAGCTACTGGTACTCAAGGAGATCAGCTCATTCTCGATTTGATGTCCTCTCATCTCATATGTCTTTCCAAAAATCTCTTCTAGATTCTCCCACACTTCATTAGGTGATGTCAATCCATCAATATGGAAGAGGAGGTCTCTTGAAATGCTCAGACACAAAAGACCATAGGCCTCATCCTACTTGTTGTGCCATTTAATTTTCTCTGCAGCTACATTGGGTTCTTCCTCGATTTCCATAGTCACCTTGTAGAGACCTTTCGCTCTCAACAATATCTCCATCTCAGCTTTCCACTCAAATAAATTGAACGGAGTCAAGATGATCTTCTGAGATTGGTCCATAGCTCAGAAACTGTGCCCTCCAGTCAACAGAATGCGCTCCCAGTCAAGATGTCGAACCTGCAATAGAAATAAGGAAGGAGATAAATCGATCTACAAAGGCTCTGATACCATGTGGAAATTGAACCCAAGAGATAGAACAATTACACTCACAAAATTGCTAATCAAACATGCAAAATTCACACCAAAGGAGACTGAAATTGGAGCATAACACTAATCTATATTCAATAAGTGTACAATAGCCAACCTTGTGAAGTAATAGGTTGTTGCAATATATCATTACATGAGAGAATTGAATGCATAAATATGCGATTTGAAATAGTCAAAAAGTAGGCTTACTAAATCTAGTCAAATCCCCCATAGGTGCACAAAGCAGTTTCCAAATCTATGAAGATGCTCACAAATTTGCTAAGTCAAGTGGGAAAGCTAAAGAGGGATGGAAAGAAAAATCATACATGCTTTTATTTGGAGAAAAGGAGGGAGGATGATGTGGGCAAAAAACAAGTCAACTACACCTAGTCTAGCTTTTCGTTTTGCCTTAAATCAGAATAAAACAAGGCAGCTTTTCAGAAAAAGTAGATATGCACTTTGGAGGATCTAGAATAAAGAAGACATGATAAATTGGGTTTCCAGGATGTTTCCCAAGCGTTCCATGACTCAGTTTTATCATGTGTTGACTTCTAGGACTTGTAGAAGGAAACTAGAATAGAATGGAATCTAGGAAACTAGGTAATAAGACAAAAATAATTAAATTAATGTCTAAGGTAGGTAAATATGGGTTGATTATTCTAACAATTGTCATTCACTAAAAAACACCTTTATTGGAGGATCCATATATAGAGTTTTGTAACTCCCTTTAACCTCTTCTCTAGACCGTTGGAAAGGTATCCGAGTAAGGAAAAACTTTTCAGAAGACACAAACCCATTAAAATGTATGTAAATAACCTCAAAAGATATTTTTTGACCCATTCACGAGTTTTCCTAAGAAAAGCTGTGAATTTTCCTTGGCACTCGCGACTCTGCTTCATAAAACCCGTGAATTTATCCTGAAGTGGAAAAAAATATAAAAATATGAAAATTCTCTAATTAGGGGTGGTTTGGGTGGGTGTGGAATTGATCTTGCAGTTGTAACTGATCCCTATTTGACCCTAACTCTTTAGAAAAAGGTATATAAGAGAGGGAGAGAGGTCCATGAAGGGGACTTGGCCTTTGCATTGTTATGCTGGAGAAATTGGGACTCTCTTTCCCCCTACCTTGCCCTAGATTTTATATCCCTATGTTGCAGAGATTGGAGGCTTAGATTCTTGGAGAAGAGAAGCAGGAGATCCAGATCAAGGTTTCATGAGGTGCCTAGCATGGGGAGAAGGTAAACTCTGTACTTATTACATTCAATCAATAAATATTTGATGCTCTTCCCTTTCCAAATCCTTTTCTGAGTAATGTTGAATCTATGTTTATGATTATATGATGTTATTATCATATTATGGTTTCATGTTTCATTGGACATAATCTCCTTTCATGTAGTCAATTTGGTTTGAGGAAGGTTAAACTTGTTTTGTAGGTCTCTTGGAGAAAGAGGAGAAAGAGGAGGAGGAGCGACGAGAAGATTCGATCAACCTTCAGTGATTAAGGTATGAACCTATTTGACCTTTGAACCTTGTTTATGTTTACTTGCAAGCTATACACATTTATCTTTAAACCCTAGTATGTTGGTGGCCTCTTAACCCCCAGCCATAGGAACACTTTCCTCTACAACAATATCTCATGAATAATCATGCAACTCTATGTTCATATCTTTATGAACAATCATGCAACCCAACATTCATATCTCATGAATAATCATGCAGCTTTATATTCATATAATTATGAACAATTAGGCATTCCAACATCCATATCTTATGAATCAATCATGCAGCTCTTATGAAACAATCATGCATGATTTATATTCATATCTTATGAAACAATCATGGAGCTCTATCTTCATATCTTATGAAACAATCATGCATGCTTTATATTCATCTCTTTATGAATTTTTTCATTTACCAATTAAGGAAAGGCACTCAATATATATGCTCACAATTCCTAATCCTAGGAATATGAATCTCTATATTACTGTAATGAAAATATTCAAAAACATATAGATCTAAATAACATATAATAAAAATGAAAGTACCTATATTTTATTTTTTTGCATTCTCCCTCTTGATATTAGATTCCTTGCGGAGATTACTGGAGTCCCTCAATCTTTATCTCTTTTCAAATTTGAGTGTATGCAGGAGGTAGTTAATCTCTACATGGAGAAACTAGATCCCATGCAACCTGGAGTGAATGCTCTTCTTCATGAAAAATTCTTTCAATGATCATCATTCTCTTCTTAAAATGAGTTCTAAACTCTATTAGGATCTCATTACACACAAGATCCATTGAATAATGATAATATCCAAACCACATATCTTGGGGTTGTTCCATCAATTCGTCCACTTTGGAAAAACGACCATAACACGAATTCTGAGAATTTCATCTTCAAAGACCTGATCATATATGTCAAACATTTGTGAATTTTTTAAATCCACTCACGAATAAGATAAATAATCCCATTTGGGAAGTGGGTTTTCAACAATTTTTTCTGATTACTCATTGATTGATCAGAAATGCTCCACGAAATGTTTCTCCTAAAAAGTGACAAAAATGGTGCATATTGACTTGCTCTTGAATTCACCCTGCATTGGATAAAGACTCCTCACTCACTGAGTTCATGTAGGAATCTAGGTCATGCTACTTAAGAATGTTTAACACCCCTTCCTTCCATTTTTTGATGTCGGAAGTTCCTTCAAGCCGATCTTCCGTTTGGATGAAGATCGATGCCATGGCTCCAAGCTTTTGCTGAACTCCTCAAGATCATGTAGGATTTAGTTTGGGTGGGAAAAACTAATCTCTTGCATGCCTTTGCTATGATACCATGTTAATGTTTGAGAAATAATGGAGATTATTTAACTTTAATTTTTTTTGATAAACACATTCAGTACATGTATATCTCATCAACAATTCAAACACACAAATTAATCAAACTATTGGACACATGATGTACCCTAGGAAAACACTCAACGTCTGAAGGATGAAAAACCTAGCAAACAATCTTTGAGTATGAACGATAATGGAAAAGAATGTGTTTACAACAGTTGCATATTGCTTGATAAGATATATCTAAGCAACACTACAGAATAGAGATCACTTGAAATATTGTCTCAGCCTTTCCAAGTGCATAGCAGAC
Source organism: Pseudotsuga menziesii (assembly GCA_001517045.1). Taxonomy (NCBI): domain Eukaryota; kingdom Viridiplantae; phylum Streptophyta; class Pinopsida; order Pinales; family Pinaceae; genus Pseudotsuga; species Pseudotsuga menziesii. The sequence goes on along the minus strand of LPNX010356583.1, from coordinate 182,058 downwards.
TAATAACAAGCTTATTCGGTCATACAATGAGAGGTAGAAAATGGTTTCATGCCTTTAGGCACTATGAACAATGTACACATTGTGTGCACACCTCACACATTACCTAATGTGCCTTCCTTAAATTGGTGCTAAGTTGTCACCTTGTAATTGCCTCCCACATTGAAGATATGCACCCTCCATTAATCCATTGGTGTTAACTGCCTCTAACTGATTAAACTAAACTGAACTGAATGGAACTGAATGTAACTAAAATGAACTGATCATAATTGAATGTAACTGATCAAAACTGAATGTATTTAGTGCTTCACCATCAATGTCATCTTTGACATCCACTTTGCATAAATCGAGGAGTAGATTCCTTAATTAACTGAAACTTTTTTTCCACATCTTAGACTTATATGATGTCTTTGCAATTCAAGTTCACTGGAGGTCTGACATAGGCAATTCGAATTTACTCTATCTATGTGCTCATATCATTTATCATTAATTAATTTTGCATGGTCCATGAGTGTTTAATTAATTAATCATCTTTATCATATCATACTTAGAATATAGTTTCCCAACCTATGATCATATGTATTGCCCCAGATCATATAGTCATAATATGGTAAAGTAAATCACTCTAGGGGTAGCTAGTCCCTAAAGGACACTTATAGAAAACACTCATGACTTGATACAAAACAAGTCATATGGTCTTTATACAAGACCGGTCTTGATACAACACAAGACCATTGTTACACTGTGTCCGAGTGTAATCAGCTAGCATGTACCCGGGTTAAGCTAGCCCGTATCTGGGTTAAGGAGGAAGATGTTCCATTTTGAGAATAATAATGTATAAATATATAATTATTGAATGGATGATTGATTACAATGGATATTTCCAACCTAAATATGGCTTGGCCATCAAATATCTGAAGAGACATTTCTCTTCATAACTATATTTAATGATTAATTATTATTACTAATATTTATAACCTATTTACTTGCTATTTTATTATTGTAACATTTCCTTCCCCTTAGGAAAGCTTTGTCCTCAAATCTTAGATTATTCTTGTTGTCTTTTCATTCTCATTTTGTGTTGAAACAACGTCATTACTTCCTTTATGTCTTTTGTTTTAGAACTTGTATTAGGTATGCACTTGGTATTTACGCAATAGTTTGTAAATTTCCCTTCATTTATAACTTGAATTTGTACTCCATTATGTTTATTATTGTTGTCCCATTTTCCATGTACATGAATACGAGGAATATTTTTGTGACTAACCATATCAAGATTTGTTTTAGAAATCGCTTGTCCGACGATACTTAGGATGTCATCACATAATATTTCCCTTTTATTATCCTTACGAGTTATCTTGAGAAGTGACATCTCTTGAGGCTTCTCACACTCTAAGTCACCAGATAGTGTTACATTTAGGTTTCTCCGGGGTGATATAACAATTAAGGTAGAAGATGAATCTATGATATCTGATTTCTTTGACTTGGATTCCTTTCCATACTGTAGGATCCATCTTTTTTCATTGTATGGATCGTCCTTATTGTCAACGACACTGGATTTACTCTTATTATGAACTTGGTCGAGCTCATTTTTATTTTTATCAACAATATTATTGGTATTTTGGTCATCCCTAAGATATTTTGTCTCCTTGTCTTGTTTATTGTCTTGATTGACTTTGTTGCTCTCATTTTTGTTGACATACTGGTCCAACATATCTGAGTTGCTGATATTGTTTGTACTAGACCTTAGATTATGTAACAATTCCATTATTGTATTCTGGTTATGTGTCATGATGCTCATGTTTTATGCCATGGTGCTTATGTTGAGTGTCATCACACTCATCTTGTCATCTAACTCTTTTTGTTTCCCGTTCATGATGTCTAGTTCGTCATCAAGTTTTCTTTTTAGTACTAGAACAACTTCGTCTTTGATTTCTTTCTTAAGTGCCTTGCTATTTTTCGTTTCTTCCTTCCATCTTTTTTGGTTAGCGATGAGGGCCTTGATGTCTTTCTCCAATTTCTCAAGTTTAGCTTTTAATTCCAGCATGGCTTGGGTCCTGGTATTGGGAGGTGTGTATTTCGACCTAATTTTGGCTTATGAGGGGTGGAAAATGTCTTATACAAAGTCTTCAATTTTTTCTTGAATAATAATAAATATTAATTAATTAATTAATATTATTACTATTATTATTGTTTTTATAAACTATATAAATAGTTTGGTATATAGTTTTTTTTGAAAAGTTTATATATATTAAAATAAATATTTATAATAATTATTATTATTAAATAATAATAATAATATTTTGTTTTGTTTATTTTATTGAAAATTTGATGGAATTTTTTTAGGGTTTGAAGCCCTAGTTGTTGGTAGCTGATAGCGAGGATGGATGAGCAACGATGGGATCTTGGGAGTATGAGGATCTAGGCAAATGGGAAGCGAATGGAGTATGCGCAGATGAAGAAGGGAGAATAGAAAGGAGGGACGTGAAGGGAAGTCATGAAAGGGTGGGCGTTGGAGTGTAGTAGTTGTGTGTGGTGCATAATGTCTGGTTTGAGCGTGGTCTGCATAAAGGTATGAAGGCGTACAGAAGGAGGAAGCATCACGTGGGGATTTTGTTGAAGGTTGGGCACAGGAGGTTGTGAGGTGAAGGATGGAGGATAGCGTGTGGCTGGAGGCATAGGTGAGAGCAGTGGTGGTCTGTGTGGGAGTGTGGCAATAGATGAACAACACAAGAAGAGGTGTAGGTGAGGTGTCGGTATAGGAGAGGAGCATTAGGGATAGAATTATATGGGGAATGGGGCGTGTTGGATTGGAAGGATACGAAGAGATATGTAGAGGAAGCATGGAAGAGGGGCAGCATGTTGGAAGGAGTGGAGATGGTGGCGGATCTTGGAGAGCGTGCAGGCTGGGAAGGAGAGAAGCATGGAGAGGAGCATGGATTTGTAGCTGCGTAGGAGTGTGAGGGAATGGGTAGCTAGGCACTTGGGAGTGGGTCTGTGTGGGAGAATATGGTAGCGATGGAAGGTGAAGGGGGAGTGGAAGTGAAGAAAATGTGTAGTAGAGTGGAGGGGGTTGCACAGGCATGTGGAGTGGAAGGGAATTGAGTGGGGAAGTTGTGTGGATCGGCAAGCAGTGGAAGGGAGGGTGTGTGAGAGAAATGAAGAATGAAGTGTGAGTTAAGGGTGAAAGTAAGTGGATGAGCCGAATCCGAGCTTAGTGTAGGAGGAGCGAATCCTCTTTGACACCAATGTTACATTGTGTCCGAGTGTAATCATCTAACTTGTAACCAGGTTATGCTAGCCCGTATACGGGTTAAGGAGGAAGATGTTCCATCTTCAAAATAATAATCTATAAATATATAATAATTGAATGGATGATTGATTACAATGGATATGGCCACATTAAATATGGCTTGGCCATCAAATATATGAAGATACATTTCTCTTCATAACTATATTTAATAATTAATTATTATTTCTAATGGTTATAACATATTTACTTGCTATTTTATTGTTGTAACAACCATCTCTAGTTAAGGAGAACCATCTCTAGTTAAGGAGAACCATCTCATAGGGAACCATCTATTAGAATTATTTGGCTTGATACGACACAAGTCTAGACTTGATACAACACAAGTCTATAGTCTTGAAACAACAAAAGAATCCTAAACTTAATATAACATAAGACCCTAATCTTAATACAACATAAGATCATATTGCATGCATCGCTCATAACCTCAATGTCCTAGCTTAATACAACACAAGTTGTTCACTTAATAAAACATAAGTTGATGAACTAAATACAACATAAGTTCTGGACTTGATACAACACAAGTCTCATGAAGAGGTTAATGAAATTAATACAACATGCTCGTGTCAGAATTTATACAACATAAGTCTCATGGATAATGAGTCCTAATGGTGTACATTTAGTAGTTATCACCTATAAATCATCTCACATACTGAAGAGATTCACCCTACATTAATCCACTAGTGTTAATTGCCTTTAAGTGAATGTGAACTAATTAACTAACTGCTAGATGATTATTTAGGAGTTTAAATGAATGTCTTTAGTGCTTCACAATCAATGCCATCCACAACAAACACTTTTCATAAATCAAGGAGTAGATTCCTTAATTAACTGAAACTTGTTTTCCACAACTTAGAATTAACTAATGTCTTTGCAATTCAAGTTCACTAAATGTATGACATGGGAAATTCGAATCCTTACTCTATCTCTGTGCTCATCTCATTTATCATTAATTAATTCTGCATGGCCCATGAGTGTTTAATTAATTAATGGTATTTATCATATCATACTCAGAAAAATTGTTCCAAACCTATGATAATATGTATTACCCAGGGTCATATAGCCACACATAACATAGTATATCCTCATGACTTGATACAACATAAGTCAGAGCTTGATACAACACAAGCTTCCTGAACTTAATACAACATATGTTCCGGAATTGATACAACAGAAGTCTCTTAACTTAATAGAATATAGGTTTCTTAACTTAATAGAACATAAGTTATGTACTTGATACAACACAAATCTCCTAGAGAATGACTCTTTATGTTGTACACTTAACACTCCCTCTCAATGAGGGAGAAGTTCTCTACCATACCAAGCATATTTTGGAAGTGTCTTAAATTCATCGCAGATAGAGGCCTTGTCATCACATCTGCAATATGCTCATCAGTAGCTATGTATTGAAGTTTTACAATACCTTTCTGGACCATGTCTCGAATGAAGTGATACTTCATTTATATGTTTTTCAACTTGTCATGAAACACAAGATTTTTGGAAAGCTTTATAGAACTCTGGTTGTCACACCTGATCACTGTAGGCTCTATATTTTCATCGAACAATCCTCAAAGTAGATTTCTCAGCCACACTACTTCTCTGCAATCAGTACTAGCAGCAATTTAGTCATCCTCTATGGTGATCTGGGAACTGAACCTTTCTTTTTGCTGGACCATGAAATCATAGCAGAACTGAAGCTTAACTAATATCCGGAAGTACTCTTCCAATCAACAATGTTGCCACCCCAATCACAATCAGTATATCTAAGCAATAATACTCCTCCATTGGAGGAATACCTTAGCCCATAAGAAACTGTAACGTGTAGGTATCTCAAAATATGCTTACCTGCAACCTAGTGTCTGTGTCTAGGATCAGTCATGAACTGACTCAAAATTCTAACTGCATAGAAAATATTTGGCCTCGAATGTATCAAGTACATCAACTAGCTAATAAATTATCTGTATAATGTGAGGTCCACTGGATCCAATCCAGTCTCAGCCTCATGGAGTTTCCTCAAATTGGAATCCATTGGAGTATTTATGGATTTACAATCCACCATGTCAAATCTACGCAAGATGTCCACAATGAACTTCCTTGAGATAGAAATATCTCATTATTCCTCTGCCAAATATCATGTCCTAGGAAGTAGTGCATAAGACCTAAGTATTTCATCTCAAAGTATGAGGTAAGCTCCCTATGACACTCAACAATAATCCTTTCCTCTCCAGTGAGGAAAATATCATCCACATATAGGACTAATACCAAAGGTTGGTTATCCACTACTTTGAAGTAGAATTTTGAATCTGCATCACTCTTCAAGAAACCTAGTTTCTGAAGATAAATGTCTATTCTAAAATACTGATATCGAGGAGCTTGTTTTAACCCATACAAGAATTTATTCAACTTGCGCACATGGGACTCCTTCCCATGTATCAAAAAACCCTCAGGCTGCTCAATGTAAACTACTTCCTCAACCTCACCATTAGGGAAGGAAGTATTCACATCTATATGGTGAAGTTTCCATCCCAATACTTATGCAAGTGAAATAATAGATTTAATGGTGGTATACCTAGCCACTGGAGCAAAAGTATCCTCATAATCAATTCCTTCTTTTTGAGAAAATACATGGGAAACAAAATTGGCTTTGTACTTTTCCACACTGCCTTTTGCAACATGCTTTATCTTGTAAATCCATATAGAAGTTACAACTGACTTCCTCTCAGGTCTGGGAACAATATCCTAAACATCATTCTTAATAATAGAATGATATTCCTCTATCATAGAATCTTTCCACACTTGCTTCTCTACAACCTCTTCATATGATGAAGGCTCTGAGTCACTGATGTTGCTAATCAATGCAACATATCTTGAATACCTATCAAGATCATTGCGCTCTCTGGAAGTGCCTACTGGTACTCCATGCTTCTCAGCATCTCTCAATACATCTCAGCACCATGTTGGCCTCCTGTTTGTAGGAGGTTCATCAACCTGTTCAACTGGTTCATCAATGATAGGTAACTTTGCATGCTTTTTTGGATTCTCCCTCGGAACATCAGAAGGGGAAGAATTGTCATCATGATCCTTAGATATAGGAGTATCAACTTCCTCTATCTCTAGATCACTTTCAAACTCTTTTGACCGCCTGAATTTTTTCTCCTCATGGAAAGTCACATCTTGACTAAACTCAACATGTATCTTACCAAGTACATATATTATGAATTCCTTGGAGATCTCACTGTATCCAACAAAAATTTACTTCTTTCCAGAAGGTTCCATATTGGTTCTCTTTTCTTTTCATATTTGAATATACACAAGACATCCAAAAATCCGAAGATGTGATATGTCTGTTTTCTCACCAGTGAACACCTCTTCAGGTATTTTCTCATGAAGAACTGCATGCAAAAATCTGTTATGTATGTACAATGTTGTAATAGTAGATTCTTCCCATAAATAAGTAGATATATCTTGATCATGTAACATGGCTTTTGAAACCTCACAAATAGTTATGTTCTTTCTCTCTATAACCCAATTCTGTTGTGGGTTGTAAGGAACTGTTAATTGTTTGCACATCCCTGCATCACTACAAAAATCATTAAAATATTCTTTTGAATTCTACACCATTATCAAACCTTAGGGCATGGATATGCCTACTTGTTTGATTCTAAACTAAGGAATTATATTCGTAGAATTTACTGAAGGTTTCACTTTTGGATTTCATGAAGTAAATCTAGTCCTTACAGGAGAAATCATCAATGAATAAAACATAGTAAATATTCCCACTGATGGATGGGGAAGACATGGGTACACACACATTTGAGTGAAATAAATATAAGATTCCTTTAGATCTAATATGGATGCTAAGAAACTTATTTTTAACATTATTTCCTAAAGAACAACCCTGACAAATAGTATCATGAATAGAATCAAAACTAGGCATACCTTTCACCATTCGCTGCAAACTAGGTAGTGCTATGAAGTGGAGGTGACCAAGCATAATATGAAACAAATTGCATGGGATGATAGTATGATGTTTCATGGTTGCAATATACTTTCATGGGACCTTGTAAATTCCTCCTTCTCTAACTTCAACAACAATAGCAATATCAATGTTCTGGTTCTTCGGCCATAAGTATGCTGAATTATCCATGAATATGACCCAAAATACTTTATCTTTAAGGAAATAAATAGACAGTAGGTTCTTATTTAATCCAAGGACATAAAGAATGTCCTCCACATGTAGTGTTTCTACCAAAATCAGCTGTAAGGATGTGGATCCAACTCCTTGGATTGAGTATGTGGAATTGTCTCCCAATTCTACCATGCATGCAAATTGTTTCTCTTTTAGGTTGGAGATTGCACCCTTGTATCCTGACATGTGGTTTGAAGCACCACTTTCAATCAACCATGTATCTTCTCATGTAAGGAGAGATTCATACAAAGAAGATATGAGGTAATACTTCTTCCTTGTCTCTTTCTCTTTGGGTGCATCATCTTTGGAAGTTTCTTCTACGACGATGGAAGCATGAAATCTTCCTTCTTTTCTTTTACTCGCATGACAATCTCGTACAAAGTGTCCCGACTTTTGACAATAAAATCATAGAATATTTTATTTGTCAAAATATTTATAGATCTCTTTCTTCTTTGCATGAAAGGATTTCTTGGGAGCAAATGGCTTCCTCCCTTTCTTGGTTCTAGCCATGAGATCAAGATTCTCCTCCTTAGTGTTCACAAATTTGTCCTGGATATGCCCTTCTTATTGAATGCAATCATTCCAAAGTATATCGAAGTTGGGTTGCTCTTATTTTCCATTTACCATAGCAAGGAAGGTCTCCTGTGAGGAGGGGACTCCGCTGATGGAATTTTGAAGAAGTTCATCCTCATCTGTCTCCACACTGATGCTTCCAAGTTGATCCTTCACTTGTGAAATATTTCTGAAGAAGGGAGCTACGGTTCCATCTCTTTCCATATTCATGTTGTGCAACTTGTTCTTCAAATCCATCTTTTGAGTAGGGGCCTTCTTCTCATAAAGATTCGTGATTGTGTCAAAAAATTCCTTTTCCATCTTCAATGGTGCGATCACCTACGTGAAGTTGTCCTTCACAAAGTCATATATGATCATATTTTCCTTTGCTTGACTCTTCTTGTAATTGGTTCTTCCTACATTTGCAATGGGATCTTTGATCACAGTCACAAAGGAATCAATATCATTCTCTTCAAGAATGTTGATCATTCTCACCTTCCATGTGTTGAATTTTGATGTGCCTTCAAGTCAGTCTTCCGATCGGACAGTTATTGATGCCATTGATTCAAGCTCTTTTCTCAATTCTTCAAGATGTGCATAGGTTTAGAATGTTTGCACAAAACTAAGCTCTTCCATGCCCTTTCTCTGATACCATGTCAATGTTTGAGAAAAAAATGAAGATACATGAAATTTAAAACTTTTGATAAACAAATCCAATGGATGTAGATCTCATAAACAATTCAAACACACCAATTGTTCAATCCATAAGACACAAAACGTACCCTGGGAAAACCCTCCAAATCCATAGGATAAAAAACTCAACAATCCTTTGAGTATGATAGATAATTGCAGAGAATGATTTTACAACACTTACAAATTTCCTAATAAGAGATATCAAAGCAGCACTAGAGAATACAGATCACTCAGAATACCGTCTCAGCCTTGCCAAGTGCATAGCACTCTAATAAAAAGCTTATTTAGTCATACAATGAGAAGTAGCAAATGGTTGCATGTATTTTGGGCACTTTGAACACTGTGGGCATTGTGTACACTATCCAAAAATTACCGATTTCTCCTTCCTTGAATTGGTTCCAAGTTTTCACCTCAAAATTATCCCCCATACTAACGATATGTACCCTCCATTAATTCCATGGTGTTAACTTCCTTAAACTTAATGTGAATTGATTGAACTAAATGTGAACTGATTAACTAACTGCTTAACCATTAGACAGGATTTTAACTGAATGTATTTAGTGCTTCACAATCAGTGTCATCCACAACAAACACTTTGCATAAATCAAGGACTAGATTCCTTAATCAACTGAAACTTGTTTTCCACAACTTAGAATTAACTGATGTCTTTGAAATTCGAGTTCACTAGAGGTATGACATGGGAAATTTGAATCCTTACTCTATCTGTGTTCTCATCTCATTTATTATTAATTAATTTTGCATGGTCCATGAGTGTTTAATTAATTAATCATCTTTATCATATCATACTCAGAAGAATTGTTCCAAACCTATGATCATATGTATTACCCTGTTTCATATAGTCATATGCTAAATAAATCACTATAGGGGTATCTAATCCCTAAAGGATACTTATACCACCTAGTGACCATGACTATCCATACATCACATAGTATATCCTTCATGAATTTATACAACACAAGTCACAACTTGATACAACACAAGCTATATGGTCTTGATACAACACAAGAGTCCAATATTGATACAATACAAGATTCTGACCTTGATACAACACAAGGTTTCAACCTTGATTCAACAAAATGTTCTAATATTGATACAACACAAGATCGTAATACAAGAATCTCTCATGAATAGGACTTGATACAACACAATGTCCATGCTTGATACAACTCAAGCTTCATAAACTTAATACAACATAAGTTACGTACTTGATACAACACAAGTCTCTTAACTTAATACAACATAAGTTTATGAACTTAATACAACATAAGTTTATGAACTTAAAACAACATAAGTTTCGTACTTGATACAACACAAGTCTCTTGGAGAGTGACTCGTGATGTTCTACATTTAACACTCCCTCTTAGTGAGGGAGACATTCTCTGCCATACCAAGCATATCTCGGAAGTGTCTAAGCTTCGTCATAGATAGAGGTTTTTTCATCACATCTACAATATTCTCATCATTAGCTAGGTACTTAAGTTTTACAATACCTTTTTGGACCATGTCTTGAATGAAGTGATACTTCATTTCTATGTGTTTCGACTTTTCATGAAACACAAGATTTTTGGAAAGATTTCTACAACTCCATGCTCTAGCTTTTCATCAAACAATCCTCCAAGTATCTTTCTCATCCACACTACTTCTCTGCAATCAGTACTAGAAGCAATGTACTCAACCTCTGTGGTGCTCTAGGAAACTGATCCCTGATTTCTACTAGACCATGAAATCATAGCAGAACCCAAGCTCAAACAATATTTGGAAGTTCTCTTTCGATCAACAATAATGTCACCCCAATCAGCATCAATATATCCAAGCAATAACACTCCTCCATTGGAGGCATACCGGAGTCCATAAGCAACTGTACCGCAAAGGTATCTCAAAATATGCTTACCTACAACTTAGTGTTTGTGTCTAAGATTAGTCATGAACTGACTCAAAATTCTAACCACTTAGCAAATGTCTAGCCTCAAATGTATCAGGTACATCAACAAGACAATTTATTGTTTGTATAATGTGAGGTCCACTGGATTTGATCCAATCTCAATCTCAATCTCATGGAATTCCCTCAAATTGGAATCCATTGGAGATTAATACACCATGCCAAATCTGTGCAAGATGTCCACAATGTACTTCCCTTGAGATAGAAATATCTCATCATTCCTATGCCAAATATCAAGGCATAAGAAGTAGTGCATAAGACCTAATAAGTCTTTCATCTCAAACTCTATGGTAATCTCCCTCTGACACTCAAAAATCATTCTTTCCTATCTAGTGAGGAAAAGATCTTCCACATATAGGACTAATACGATAGGTTGGTTCTCCACTACTTTGAAGTACAAGTTTGAATCTGCATCACTCTTCAAGAAACCCATTTTCTGAAGATAATTGTCTATTCTGGCATACCAAGCTCGAAGAGCTTGTTTTAACCATACATGGATTTCTTCAACTTGCACACATGAGAATCATTCCCATGTATCACAAAACCCTTAGGATGGTCAATGTAAACCTCTTTCTCAACCTAACCAATGAGGAAGAAAGTCGTTACATCCATCTGGTGAAGCTTCTAGCCCAATACTGATGTAAGTGAAATAATATATCTAATGGTGGTATACCTGGCCACTGGAGCAAAGGTTCTGATCTTGATACTACATAAGATCATAGTACATGCATCTCTCATGAATAGGACTTGATACAACACAATGTCTTAGCTTGATAGAGCAAAATCTTCCTCAAATTATTACAACATTAAGTTCCAGACTTGATACAACACAAGTCTCTTAAGTTAATATAAAATAAGTTACAGACTGTATACAACACAAGTCTCCTGGAGAATGACTCCTGATTCACTCATATAAATACACATCCAAGGGTGAACCTCCATCAAGGTCATCTTGCACATCATGTAGGCCTCCTCTTAATGACATGTCTGGGAAACCTCCACGTCATAAGAAAGGTATTCTCACATACACATGGCCACAACCAATATGGACCTTTATCATTATGTCATGGGATACAATCTCATGACGTGAATATCCACAAGGGATATAACCTCATTTGGGCTCACAACGGCTACAAACTCTTGTGATACTTTCACCAACACATAAAGGGATACAATATCATGATATCCATAAGGGATACAACCTCATGTAGGATCACAATGGATACATCCTCATGTGATACCTTCACCAACACGTTAAGGGATACAACCTCATGATATCCAAAAGGGCCACAACCTCATGTGGGCTCACAAGGGATACAACCTCATTTGAGACTTTTTCCAACATGTCAAGGGATACAACCTCATGAAATCCACAAGGTCTACATGGTAACTCAACTCAGTTCATCGAGGATTCAAGTTATGTATCTCATGCTTCTCAACTCAACGAGGAGTGCTCCCAGGCATCTCATGGTAACTCAACTTAGTGAGGAGTGCGCCCATGCATATCATGGTAGCTCAATTCAGCGAGAAGTGTTCACATGCACACATACCAGTATGTTGATATGTCCACAACATAGATCTCTCCATCACATGGAGAACTACACTATTCTAACATTCCAAGGAGAATGTATCATCGATGATGGAAACATAAACATTTCTCTCCCTCTCAATGAGGGATACATTATCCACCACTCCAAGACTATCTTGAAAGTACACATACTTTGTCCTATATAGACTCTATAGAATCTAATTGAACAAACCTCCAAGGAGATTTTGAAGCCACACTACTTCACGAACAACTACACACATTGCAAAGTACTCAACCTCTATTGTACTTAGTGCCACAAAAGTCTGTTTCTGGTACACCAGGAAATCATGGCAGACCCCAAACTGAAGCAACACCAAAAGGTGCTCTTCCTCTCCACTACACTCCTTGTCCAATCAAAATTGTCATAGTCCTGCAGTATCATGTCAATACTGGAAGCATTCTTCAGTCCATATCCAATTGTGCCACACAAGTACCTCAACACATGATTCGTAGAAATCTAACGTATTACTCATAAATTGGTAAAGAGCACTAACTGTAAGGAAAATATCATCAACTTCCTCTCTCTGAGAGAATCCATGGGGAGATACATGCCCCTTTGCATCATGTAAAGTTTGACAACCCCTCTTCTGGCCTACAACTACATCTTTGGGAGCATTAACTGGTCCAATTAGATCAACTGGATAAATAG
>LPNX010356583.1:113014-169043 GCA_001517045.1 Pseudotsuga menziesii | reverse complement strand
TATATATATATATATATATATTCCTGATTCAATCTACTGAACAATCAGCACTTGTTCTTCATAACAAGTCTCATCTCCCTTTTCTTGTAGGTAATGGTATTTTATGTTGGTAGTGAGCCTAATATTCCTGATTCATAGATGTTATTTCAGCTGTTTTTGGATCCCAAGACCTGACAGGGGGGTGTGGTGGGAATCCCCCCCCCTCCCTAATGGGGGTTTAGGGGCAGTTCTCTCGTAGCGAAAATTTAGAAAAAAAATCCTTGTAAAATGTTGTAATTTTAGAGTTATGACTAGGTCAATAATGGGTGATTTACGAGCCCGTGGTTTTGGGAAGCTTATGGTATTTTCCCATGGTATTGCATTTATAAAATGAAGGAATTATAATATGGTTGTGTATTGTATTGTATTATAGCATTGTAAAAATGATCTCTGTGATTGTGTGAGAGAGACTATGAGAGAGTGAAGAGGAAGTGTAGCGGGTTTGCTGCAGGTTGTATCCCTTCATTTTGTTGGACAATATAATATAAAACGATTGGCAATTTTTGTGTGGACATAGACCATCTTGGGTGAAACACGTTATATTGGTGTCTCTTTTTTTATATGTTTTAATATTTTCATCTTTTTTTTTGTTAATTCTCTGTGATCATGTTTTCTAACATTTCCTACAAGTCAAATTTAGTCAAATAGTTAGTAACATTGCATAATCATGTCACAATATAATGACAATCTTTCTTATTCTAGGAAAGTGAATGAAATGTAATAATCATAGTAAGAGATAGAGAGTCCTCCCTCTTAATCTCCAGTGTCTTCTATTGAGTTATAAACGTGTCTAGAATACATATTCCTTCTAGAGCTCATGAGAAATCTCATTAATATTAGTTTCCTCCGACTTATTCTATGATACATGATATCATTAGCTTCAACATCGGTTGTCAATGTTGGCTCCCTTTATATAGAGAGGTGAGAATAACCACTCATAAAATAATGAGGAAGACATGGTCAAAGATACATCAAGTCTAATATGTCTCTCAAGTAATGATGCATAAGTGAGATAATCACAATACAATAAAAAAAATCCTTATGCACAAGGTCCCAAGCCTTTCAATGCTCCATAAGCCATCACTAATCCACTACCTAATAAAATATTTCACCCACACAAGGTTTTAGATAGTGGCACATGAAAAGGGAATTGCTCCTGCTGGGTCAACAATTTGTTTAAGTTTCAACTTGGTCCCATGGCACAAACAACCATCGACCACATAAAAGTAATTTTCCATGAAAAGGATCGTATTCCTTTCACAAACTAATGAATTGAAGGTTGTTGGAAGCATGAATCCATGACAATTTTATATTCCTGTCAGCAGCAAAATGTGTGCCGTTGGTAGCTTGAAAAGGTCGCACATTTGTGGGAATGAATCATAGGACATATTGATAGCTTCCAAATATGAATTGATCATTTGGTTATGGGTATTTTAGCTTCTTACATTGATAGGGTGTACATTGGACCATTATTTTATGGTGGTTCCATGATGCCATGATAAAAAAATAAATCGAAAGGTTGATGGAATTTCTCTGCGTCAACCATATCACAGGCCTTCATCAACCATAATTAGCATATATGTAGATTTCACACAGTCTTTAAGGGGTTTCTTGCATATGACACTGCCTCAACTCATTGTCTACGCTTCTGATTTTAGATATTGCCACTTGAAAATAGATCTCTCTCATAATTTATGACCCATGGAATATATATTGGATTGATGTGTAAATATTGTGTATATGAGATGTATAATTCCTAGTGTGGAGCTCAAGGCCAAGGCCCCACTAGTGAATGAACGGATTATAAAGGAAAGTATTATACATTTTGTAGACCATGTGCTGGTAAGCCATGGAAAATGTAAAGTCATGTAAATATGTATAATGCAAATAAAAAGTCTAGGGATGGCCATGGAGGCAAAAAAATGAGGGTCTATGTTTATCCACTAGGGAGAGGTGAGGAGGTGTTAGAGAGTGAACCCTCTATTTCTAAGTTTCATCTTCAGAACCTAAGTAGAAATTCTTGCCGCTCATTAATTTTGTTGTAAGAAAGTAGCTGAGAAATCAACTTATGCATTTAATGGATCATGGACTGAATTCAGAAACAAGTATGGGAAAGTATGGGTTGAGTTTCTTGACACATAAATTAATTTAACTCATGTAAATGTGTTTCCATTCATCCTGATCCCAATGTGGAAGAATAGTTATCCCATTCGCTGTGTGTTATGCATTCCCGGCACCAATCATAGTAGAAGGGGTATCCAAATGACAATCCAAGTCTGAGAATGTTGGAAATTCCAAGAATTGGTGTGGATTGTGAAAATTGGTGAAGGCATGAGATCTCTGTCAGATTAGTAGTTGGGACTTTCTATACCTACCCTAAGTAGCACTAGAAGGAAGGGGAACCCAAGGACCGTGTAGAAGAGAAGGGGGCCTTCCTTGTGTTGGATGTGGTAGGGGTGTGGCCTCCAAGGCTGGATGAATCCGATTGAGATACATGTAGCTCTATGGTTGAGCTCACTAATTTAATAGTCATTATTCTTATTTGTCTATGGGATAAACTCAGCTATGCATTGGCTTAGCTTGTGTGCATGTACCCATTGTTGTGAGTGATCTTGTCTAGTTATCCTTAGTGGATAACATAGCACAACTTGGGGGTTTCTTCTTAGTTGAAATAATATAGGCTGAATAGGGACCTACAATTGGGTGGAACATTGTCCTCACATAGCCAGTTACTTGGTAAACTTCAGTTAAAAGATAAGTGTTATGTTATTTATGAATGCCCAAAATTTCTATTTGATGGATTATTA
Organism: Pseudotsuga menziesii; assembly: GCA_001517045.1. NCBI lineage: Eukaryota > Viridiplantae > Streptophyta > Pinopsida > Pinales > Pinaceae > Pseudotsuga > Pseudotsuga menziesii. Next base: position 166,197 of record LPNX010356583.1, on the reverse strand, counting down.
TTTATTCGTGTTAAATTAAATGGAATGGCAACTTGAATTATTCAATAGGATGCATGTTCATACTCTGGAAATGATTTTATCTCTGTGCATGATTTTATTGTTGTTATTCTTGTGATGGGTAGGATAGTTTATGCCTAAATTACATATGTTGTTCAATTTTATTTTTCACCGTGAATGTTTAATTTGCACCTACACAAGTCCTTCCATCAGAATATGGTATTTGTACCTTATTCGTGTGATCAAAAGGACTAACTGTTAAGATTCCAAATCGAAATATTATTGTTGAGTTTTCATGGCCAAAATAATAGGGCTAATGTCTAAGGCTGAAAAGAAAATTTGGCTAAGTGGTTAAACCTAATGTTAACTCCCAATGTGCCAAAGTTTTGATGTCGATACTGGTTTCGGAGAAGTTGTGGAAGGTTGTTGTTCAGTGGTTTCCCCTTCCAAGTTCTGATGTAAATATGTCAAGGAAGGCCTAGCGGAGGTGTTTCACCAAGGATCAGATATGGGATGCCAATTTTTGATTCCTGATATTCGAAACATTGTATTTGTGTGTCTGGTATTTTTCATGAAATTCCTACTACATGTTTCCAAATTTTGACTCCTGATGTCGAAAACATTGGAGTTGGCAAAGGATTTATCTTGTTGGAACTTGTTTGTTGTTACGACTCTCGAATCCCAACGATGAGGAAGATTGTGTTCTGAGATCATAAATTGGAGTCAGTAAGGTGAGTTATAGTTGGTTCACAAGTATTCTGATTTCCCACTCCGGATGTCAGAAAGGTGAAAAATGTTACTATGTTGGAATTTAACCGTCAAAAGTGGAAATTGGTAGTTGAGATTGTCTATAAGGATAGTTAAGGATTTGATTACAAAATATTAAGGTGCTAATTAGTTCAGCACATATATTTTTAATTTTATGAGGTCAAAAGTGGTGGATTAGGAAAAAATTGGAAGCCTGATTTTGTGTAATGTCCCCTTCGATGTTCAAGTTGGTCGAGAGGGACATGACAGGAAGTATCAGAGAAAGAAAAATTAACAAAATGGTGTTTGAATGAGTTCCTTGTCATCTCAAAGGACCACCAAGGTGACCAAGTGTTATAGCATGATTTTCCACACCTTATGCATCATGTCTTCATGGCCTTCCCTTGTCCATATGCAGACTCACTATACCCCCTTACTCAATATATCCCTGATGCTTCAATTTAACCCTAAAAATGTTAGGTTTGAAAACACACATGGGTCAACAGTTATGCAGCTCACGTATACACAGCTTGCACCATTACATCATGTGTACATCAGGATTTGTGCTAAAAAACAAAAAATATTTGTAGTTTTCCTCATCAAGTAATGAATAGCTTGATCCCTGGCCTTCCATATTACTGGAAATGCTCTAATACGACCCTCCATTCCCCATTTGAGGGATATATATTGATCCATTGTGAAGCATTAGAGGAGGAGAAACTTTGAGAGTACAAGAACTATGGAAAATTTTTGCCCCATTGCCATATGCTTGAGTCTGCATCCCTTTATCCTTGTTGATAGAACTCTTTATGTTAATCTCCCAAGCTCTCCATTGTATTTGTAAGCTTTACTTGCTATGGAGGATTGAAGTGGTGGGGACCCAGGTGGAGCAACTTGGTTTCTTGGTTCTAACGAGGTGCCAACCGAGGTTGTCACATTGTATCTAGGTTTTTATATTAATAGAAATATCCATTTCTCGTCCAAATTTCATGTGCAATTGTTTACATTTTTATCCATGGGTATAATGTCTTTATATATGTTTAAATGGATTATTCTAGTTTGAATGCTAACATTTTATATATTTTATATGCTTGGATATATATTTTTTGTTGAGTACAAATTGTAGGAAACAAACATTTCATTGCGACCTCAACAGAGGTCTTCTTCGAACATCCGGTTGAGGTACGATTTCTATCCCTTAGTTGTTAGCTTTTTTAATTTATCTAGCATATTTGAGAATGGATGTGATTTATGGTGTCATCCTATCTATTATGGTGCACCCCAATCCATATGACTATTTTCTTCGTAACATAATTGGCGACTCTGCTGGGGAACTCTCCTTTTTGTTGGGGTTTTTGGGTGCATTTTTTCTTAAATTGCTCTCTATTTCTTTACGTTTATGTCTTGTATTTGGTAGTATAGTCATTTTTTTATAGTTCCTTGGAGTGGTTTTGCCTTAAGGTTACTTTTTACCCTCTTTTTCTTTCTATTCGCAAGTCACATTCTATATGCACGGTTTTCCTTTGCTATGTCGCGTACATATGTTGATGTTCTATGAATAGTCGCATATACCTCATGTTTTGGTTGAGATATTGATTTAAGAGATTGATGGGTGGGTTGTGAGAATTTTTTAGTCTTCCTGGACCTTTATGTTGTCTGTTGGTTGCTTCTTTTGTGATAGGAAACCTCTTTTTTATCAGTTTTTAGAGAAGTTGTTCTTGTCATTTTCTCTCTTTTTTGTTTTTCTTTTAGTGCATAAATCATTGAACCTTGGTCTCTTACTAGCTTTGTGTCATTATACTTGCTTTTGGAGACTGATGGTTTAGTGGTTCTCTTTTTCATTTTAATTCATTTATTGTGAAAATACAAAAATATTTGCATTATTGCATGTTCATTTGCATTGAAAGAAGCACTTTCATCGGTTTGATTGGAATGGAATTAGTCTAGGTTTTCATTTAGGAAATATTGCATTTGCATTTTCAAGAAAAGGAAATAATTTTTGTGCATTTCATTTAGTGGAATACCATATTTTCATTTGGAAAACAAGATTTCACTTGGCATTGTTTTTAGGTGTGCATATTTACTTTTATTGTTGATTCATAATATCACTAGTTTCATTGCCATCTGACCATTGGTTATATTGAGGTGGCATTAGTTACTTTCCTAGGTATCAGAGGGGTTACTTGCAAAGATTATTATGTGAGTGTCTTGGCTGGGTAGGTGTCGGACCGCACAATCGCTTTATGCGTTGAAGATGAGGGCCACTATAATTGGTTACACACCTTTGCTTGTAGTGTATGGGAGTCTCAGGCCTCTCCTAGGAAATGCATACTTACTGCATCCGGGAGCTCATTTATCCTCATCCCTTGCTTATGTGAATTTTTCCTTTGTTATTTAAGCGTGTGCTCTATGTTCTCTGGTTGGACTTAAGGATCATGGTTATTTGAATCTATTTTTGTAGAGTCACCATGGATCAAGTTCTAGATCCTCATCAGTCTCATCATTTAGCAAGTTTATCACCCTTTGATCCTACTCATCCTCTTTACAAAAGGCAGAGACGTGAGACCGGTCCTCTTTCCCATAGGGGGATTATAATAATTTTAGGGATGAGTACTATATCTGACACTCTAGAGCTTCCTCTATCCCCATAATCTGTGTTGGGAGTGGAATCCCATCGGGCTTCTTCTACCACCACCTTATGGATCCTAGGGGATTTGGCCTACACCAACCTACATGTTTATATTCCTTCTCACCCTGTAGGAAAAAATCCTTTTGAATTAATATGGTATTTGGATCACATACCTAACTTTTCCTCGAGGTGGTTAGGTACCGAGCCTCAAAATGTTCTCTTTACCACAAATCCTTTTACTTTTGGCATTCCATTTGTTTCATCTAGTATACCATCATCCGTCCATGTTCCTAGTAGTTATTAGAATTTGAATTCCATTTAGATCTTAATCAAGCAGATAGTTCTAATAATGTTTGCAGAAAAATAATGGAGAATGAATATACAAACTGAAAAAAACAAACCACATAGGAAACAGACAAGTATTGCTTAGGAATTTATAGTATCATTCACAATAATAATATCCGGTGTTACAATAGTTTACATAGGAAAAGAATTCGAATGCATGGGGTAGCAATTCGAATCTCCCAAGTGGATATGACTGTATCTAACTGAATCACTAACTCATGGTGAGGCTAAATCAATATCGGAGTCCAAAATCAAATACCATATGTCCAACCAACTCAATCAATCAGTGATGGATAGTTAACTCGGTGCAACTGAGTGTGGTAGGTGGGAAAAGGTGCCTACTCCACATGCAACCATGCATTATCCATGCAAGACATGCGCTAGCTAACTGATTGTGAACTAATTGAGACTAACTAGTACTAACTCCAACTAACTCAAGTAGGTTGGTGGTGGGACTCCCAGTGTCTCCTAAAATGTAGGGATTGGTCTAGGAGGCACCCAAACTGATGCATGCACATGCAGTAGGTGGCAGCTAACTTCTAGCAGTGTTCCCCACACTCTAGTGACTGGTACATGTGGTGTAACACCCCGGTGTTGACCCAGTTTGTATTAAATATAAATGATACATATATTGTAAATAATCATGGCGCGGAGTTAAGGGCAAAGGCCCCACCATGGATTTGATTATGTTATGTTTCGGATAGAAATTGTCACCGATGGTATATCGGGACATGCGACATACATATTAAATTGTGGCATCATGTAACTATGCATTTTTAATTAAATAACCCAACCAGCTATGTTCTCTACAACTAAATTGAGAAGGGGCATGATTCCTAAGGATAAGGAGGGGGAATGCTAACCTTGAGCCATGGGGGGGGAAATTAAGCCATGTGTCACCTTATTTAATTGTTCACCTTCTCTTGTCTCATGGAATGGCCATCTTAATTGTTCTACTGGTGGTTGGAGCTGTTAATGCTGGCAGTGGAAGGTGGCAGGACTACCATGCCTTGCTCACATGCACACTCCACTGGGCTGACCGATACGCTGGTAGGAAAACCACTACGCTTGCACCTACACTCCCTACATGACGCAATTAGTTGATCATTCTGCCCACTCTCCCCACTGCCGACTATTCGTTTTCCTCATGCTGAGTGGAGTTAAAAGGAGGACAATCCATTGTATGGGGGTTCACCATTCCTCTCACACACCGCCTTGCTAATTGGAGAGACGTTCTTCCTCCTGTTCACGCACAAGTCTGGGTTTTTTCCTCCACCATTGCTGGATTGTGAACGATTGTCGTGGTTTTCACTGGGTGGATGTTTTTGCCCATGGTTTCCTTGGTGGTATGTTTTCTTCCTGTTTATGTTAAAGGCAATTTTTCCCCTGCTCACATTCCTGTTGTAGTTGTCCAGACATTCCCTATTGATCGTGGATTGTGGTTATCTTCATCGTTCATTGGTTGTTGTTTCCAACTTTTGTTGGCTGCGTTTTCCTTGTAAATTGGCTGGTGTAGATTGCTGTGGAATTTTTTTGGCCACGATAGGGCCAAAAACGATTCAGGGACCGTTTTCCCCCATCAAAGATCTGGTTGCTGGTTTGCTACATGAACGTAGTGGTTGGTCTTCGGACTGCATTGGAGTGGTGATGAAGGCCTGATGTGCTTGACAAACCTAGTGTGTTTGGGAACCACACAGATAGATCTATTGGGATGACTTTCTTCTCCACAACCCCTAAATAGCACTGGAAGGGGAATCAGGGTCTGAGGGATTGCGTTGTAGAGAAAGGAATGATTTCCTTGTTTTGGGTGTGTGTGGGTGTCCTAGAAGTCAGACTAGTTTTGGTGTAGGTGTCCTTAGATATTCAATGAGCTCACCAGCTTAGCATTTAGCCTTTTCCAGCTCCTGGATGGCCTGATAAACCCAAATTTGTTGGTTTGGTTGATCTGTTGTTCGCCTGATAAACCCAACTGTGTTGGCTTGGCTGACCTGTGTACCCTTGTGGTGTTGTTATCCTTGTCTATGTGTAAGCCTGTTAGTTCCTTATTCCTTGGGGAATCATGCCCGGCTCGGGGGTGGAAGCGTTTCTAAGAGATTGAGGAGCACGCGGGCCTATGGTTGGGTGGAACGTTGCAGCGACGTAGTTGGTTGCAGAGCAAGTTCTTATTAAGATAAGTATTCTTGCCTAACTTTTGTTTGGAATTATGTTTACCATTGATTAATGATGATATACATGTTAAATGTTGATCTGTATATGCATGAGTATTGATTGATATGTTTTGCTTCCATTGTGTATATGAATGATTATGCCTCGTAATATGTTTGATGTTTTAAGTATCATGCTTCAGCAGTATATGTATGTATGTCCATGTTCATGGGGCTAGATGCTCGGATGATTTAATGTATGGTAGCATCCTCTTCATCGGTCGGAGGATCGGGGACATTATAGTGTGGTATCAGAGCTCTGGTTGCAGCATGGACCTGAATAGGCCATGAAAGACCAGATAGCAGAAGAAGGTTACCTTCTACCCAGCAAAGATCATATAACTTTCACAAAAACTGCCTAAGTGCTGGAACCATCGGCCCATCGGGAGACTAAGTGTGAAGCTCTTCCAATGTAGCGGCTCACCTAGTTTGAAGGTCACCCGATGAGGGACACACAGCCTTGGTTTCGAAAAAATTTCTAAGTGTTTGGCCATCGACACATCAGAAATCTTACACAGATGGATCGCTGATGCTTAGCTAATTGAGCGACGCCATTGCGAACGGCTAGAGGACTATCCTTCCGACGGATAGAGCCACCAACTGCCGATGCCGAGGAGGAAAGATGTTTTGGCAGTCGACGCAACGGAAAATTTTTGAAAAAAATTCTCTAAGTAATGAAATCATCGACCATAGGAAGACGTTAGTGGTTTTTGCGCCCGCCGTTGCGGAAGCCTAGAGCACTAGTCTCCCGACAAGGAAAATTTTCGACTGCCGATGACCGATGTGCTTCAGCTCGCTGATCGAAAACGAACAGTTGATTTGATTGGCTTTGGACAAGAGATGGTTCAGCCAATACGATGACGGAAGAAAGGTGAAGGATCACCAAAAATTAGTTGGTTGAACCGCCGACGACAACAGCTGAGTGAAAGTTTTCAAAAAAAATTCTAAGGCAATAAAATCATTGACGAACGGTGGACGTTAGTGGTATTGATTGCCGATGAACAACGGCAAGAATTAGCTGATGATGTGTCTGTCGTTGCGGCTATGTAATGGACTATCTTCCTGATGGATAGTTGCTCCAATAGCCGACGCAACGAAAGAAAAAGAAGGAAAATTTGCAAAAATTTGCCTAAGTGAAGAAAACATCGGGCAATGTTAGTGGATCGGATCGCCGATCGAAAAAGGTTCAATGAAGATGAACTGCAGTTGTGGCTGCTTAGTCAACTATTTCACCGATGCATTAGTCTTCCACTCGCCGATGCCGAGGTGTTAGTGAATTATGGTTCCGATAACTACGGTGGCGTTTAGTGCTCGGGAGTGCCGACACTGCGGAAGTGATTGCCGACACTGCGAAAGTATGGGGGTTTAATCCTGTCCGATGAAACAACGGATCCAATCGCTGATCAAAAACGAATAGAGACACCGCTTGGAAAATTTAATGCCTGTGGAACCACCATTACGGACATCTAGAGGGCTAGGTGTCCGACGCCACAACGGGATGTCGCCCCGACCGACGACAAATTCGTGAGTTGTGGAAGACTTAGGAAGACTGTTGGCCGCCGTTGCAGAAAGCTCGATGACTAGCCATCCGATGCGTAGATCCTTCGATCGCCGACGTAACAATTAGTCTACATCATCATCGATGAAGTTCGGAGCAATAAATGATTATGCACCAATATGGCAGATGAAATCAAACCAATGAATCACTGATGAGACTCAGGACAGTAGACCACTGCAGGCCCGATACGGTGGAAGGAATTAGACAAGCAACTCGCTGATGCAGCAGAAGAAATTGGAAGTTTCAGCAGTTGAAACGTCGGGGAGTTAGCAAGGAAGAGACCCGATTAGAAGAAAACTTTGAAGAGGATGAGGTCATCAAAAATTTATTGATGATCAGGCCGCCGATCGGAAGAAATCAAGGGATCATAAACCCATCGTTGTGGCAGTTCAAAGCACTATCCACCCAATGGATAGTAGACCCAATCGCTGATAGATGACCGTGAAAACCAGAGCAGGATCATTACTGTCATTGCGGCTGCTCAAGGGACTGTGCACTCGATGAACAACCGATTTTCCCGCCGATGCAGATCGAAAGATTAGTTGGTTTGACCACCGAAGTGTCGGAAAGATAGCTGGGAAGAGGTCCGATTGGGCCAAAGGAGATTTGGTTTTTTCAAAGGAATTTCTTAGCAATTTTTTCAAGCAGTTTCCAACTGTTTCAGCAGATTTCAGTAGACTATCAGGGGATTACACAGCTGAACAAGAGATAAAGAAAAATTCTATGTTTTAGCATAATTGTTGTTTTATAAATTTCCAAATGAGGAAGGTAAGTAGTTTTGAGTTATATTAATGTTATGCATCTAACAGTTTGCTACTAACACATTGCAGAATTATAGGCAACTTCCAAGAGCAGTACTCCAGAAAGAACAGTGTGGTAAAGCAAGAGGTGGTTCAGTCGTGAGAACCCATGATGGGTATGATGCTCGGGATTCTTACAAGTGAGTAGAAGATGCCATGGGAGAAAATGTTCATAATGGAAATGATGACATAGAGTCTAATGGAAAGAGATTCCAGGGGACACCGTCCAAAGTTGCAGCCACCATGAGAAGCTTGGTTAAAGCCCAGGAAGAGCAGCATCAGTTGAATGCTGCCATATTGTAGAGTTTGGCAGACTTGCAGAAAAAGATAGATTCTAGACGAGGTACATCAAGACCAGAAGGTAGTAAGAGCAGCATTAGGAGAAGAAGTAGGACTTCCAGTGGATCATCTGACTCTGAAGAATCCAATGGGGATAAAAGTTCATCTTCTCATAAAAATAAAAGAAGAAGGCACCATAGGGATCGCTCTCGAGATGAATTTGGGAAATCTAAACCTCCTACATTTTATGGTGAGATAAAGACAGGACAAGAAGCTGAAGCTTGGCTTCTTGGGATAAAGAAGTACTTTCAAGTGCAGGATTATTCAGGAAACATGAAGGAAAGAGTTGCCATATTTAATCTGAATGGAAGAGCATCCATTTGGTGGGAACACTTCAAGCAAGTAAAGAAGATCAGTGAAAGGAAACTGAAGTGGAAACAGTTCAAGAAGTATTTCAGGTAGAAATACCTCTCTGACAGGTATTACGATGACAAGATCAAGGAGTTCCATGAGTTGAGATTGGGACAATAGACCATGGATGAATATGCAAATAAGTTTTTGAGGTATGTCCGGTACATCAAAGATGAAAAAGTGAAGATCCAGCGGTTTCTAAGTGGATTTACTCAAGCCTACAAAGATAGAATTGAATTCTATGAACCAAGAACTCTCGAAGAAGCAATAAGAAAGGCTAAATATTGCTATGAGCAAAGCAAAGGTAAACCTGATTACCATAAGGCATGGAAGGACAAGAAGAATGAGAAGTTTGACCAAAGAAGGAAAGGTTTCAAACCTTCTAGATTCAAGAATCAACAAAAGAAGCCATCCCAAGATCCAAGTAATCCAGTTGGAGTGATAGGTGGAAAGCCTAAAGAGCCACATCAGAATAAAGGTCCACTCAAATGTTGGAAATGTGAAGGACCTCACTTGTGCATATATTGTCCACTTGAGAATGAAAGTGCAAGACCAGCTTATAACATTCAGGGAGCAGAAATAGTGGGTCAAGTAGCAAGAGCAGTCCCTAGAATTTATGCAACACTGGAGGACCGCCAGGCAGATCACCAGTCAACTGTGGTTGAAGTTGTAGGTAATACTGTTGAACAATCTGTTTCTATTTTGATTGACCCTGGTTCTACTCACAGTTACATTACTCCTAGAGTAGTGGAGATTTGTGCTTTTAAGAAGGACAAGCATAGGAAACCTTGGTTAGTTCAGCTGGCCACTGGGACTAAGAGAAGGGTCAATGAATTGGTAGATAAGTGTCCATTGGTTATTAATGGATTGATCACTTGTGTAGATCTGAATGTTCTACCGCTTGGTTCCTATGATATTCTCATTGGAATGGATTGGTTAGAATCTCACCGAGTGAAGCTTGATTGTTATAACAAGACTTTTGAATGCATGGATGAAGAAGGAAACCCAGTAGTGGTGAAAGGTATTCCGAAGGTAATTTCAGTAAGATAGGTTTCAGCAATGCAATTGAAGAAGTTCTATAGGAAAGGTTGCCAGTTGTATGTAGCTCATATTCTGGAACCAACAGGAGATGAGACTCCTAGGTTGGAGGACTATCAGGTGTTACAGGAATTCAAGGATGTGTTTCCTGATGAAATTCCAGGGCTTCCTCCAAAGAGGGACATTGATTTCACCATTGAACTTGTGCCAGGAGCAGCACCAGTGTCCAAGACACCCTACAGGATGAGTACACCGAAGATGCTAGAGTTGAAGATGCAACTGCAAGAGTTGTTGGAAAGGAAGTATATCCAACCAAGTGTGTCTCCTTGGGGAGAATCGGTTCTATTTGTGAAGAAGAAAGATGGTACACTCATGTTATGTATTGATTATAGACAGTTGAACAAGGTTACTGTGAAGAATAAATATCCTTTTCATAGGATTGATGACCTCTTTGATCAAATGAGAGGAGCAAAGGTATTTTCCAAGATTGACTTGAGGTCTGGTTACCATCAGGTGAGAATCAAGGATGAAGACATTCATAAGAAATCCTTCAGGACAAGGTATGGACATTACGAGTTTGTAGTGGTACCATTTGGTCTCACAAATGCACCAGCTACATTTATGTGCCTTATGAACATCATCTTCAGCAAGTATTTGGATAAGTTTGTTCTTGTTTTCCTTGATGACATTCTTGTTTATTCTAAGAATGAGGAAGAGCATGAAGAGCATTTGAGACTGACATTACAAGTGCTCAGAGAACATCAGCTGTACGCAAAACTGAGCAAGTGTGACTTCTACAGGGATAAAATTCAGTACTTGGGTCACATCATCTCAGAAGAGGGTATATCAGTAGACCTTGAGAAGATCGAAGCCATTATGAATTGGCCTACTCCAAGAAATGTGACGGATATAAGATCTTTTATGGGACTTGCAGGATACTACAGGAGATTCATTGAAGGATTTTCCAAGGTTGCACATGCCATCACTTCTTTGCAAAAGAAGGGGATGAAGTTCGAATGGACTTCGAAGTGTGAAGAAAGCTTCCAGCGGTTGAAGAATCTTCTCACCAGTGCACCAGTCTTGAAGGTTGCAGACCCAGAAAAATATTTTGTGGTATGTACTGATGCATGCGGACAAGGGCTTGGAGGAGTCCTTATGCAGGACAACCACATCATATGTTATGAGTCAAGAAAGCTGAAAGAGCATGAGAAGAACTATGCCACCCATGATCTAGATCTTGCAACCATAGTACATGCTCTCAAGATGTGGAGACATTACTTGATGGGTAGAAGATTTGAACTCAGAACATATCACTGTGGATTGAAGTATTTGTTTGATCAACCTACTCTGAATGCTAGGCAAGTGAGATGGCTGGAGTTTCTATGTGAGTTTGATTTTGAAATCAAGCACATAAAAGGAAAAGAAAACAAGGTAGTTGATGCACTCAGCAGGAAGGTACAGGAAATGCATGTGGCATCTCTTGGTATTTGCCAATCAGACTTGAGGCAACAGATTGGTAATCATGTTGCCGGAGATGAATTGTATGAGCAGGTAAAAGACAAATTGCAGCAGCAAAGTCTTGAGAAGAAGTATGAGGAATATAAATTGGAAGAAGATGGACTTCTCACTTATAAAGACAGAAATTATATTTCGAATGTAGCAGATTTGAGGAGAGTTGTTATGGATGAAATCCATCAAGATCTGTATTCTGGTCACCCAGGGTACCAAAAGACAATTGCTACAGCTAGAAAAGTAGTACTTTTGTCCAGGAAAGAAAAAGGACATGGCTGAATACATTTCAAGGTGCATGAAATGTCAACAGGTAAAGGTTGAGCATCAACATCCCGCAGGTTTGTTGCAGCCTTTGCCAGTCCCAAAATGGAAATGGGAAGTTATTTCCATGGATTTTATTACAAGATTGCCGATGACTTGGAGACAACGTGATTCCATCATGGTTGTGGTAGACAAGTTGACAAAGGAAGCACATTTTATACCAATGAAGTCTATGAATAAGACTGATGACATTGCAAATATTTTCATGAAGGAGATTTTCAAATTGCATGGATTACCAAAGGCAATAATTTCTGACAGAGATGTCAAGTTCACTTCCAATTTTTGGAAAGGTTTTTTTGCAGATTTGGGCACAATGTTAAACTTCAGCACTGCATACCATCCTCAGATAGATGGGTAGATAGAAAGAGTTAATCAGGTGCTTGAAGATATGCTTCGCATGTATGTGATGGACAAACCAACCAAGTGGGAAGATTACTTACACTTGGTAGAGTTTGCTTACAACAATGGAAAACAGGCATCCTTGGGGATGAGTCCATACGAAGCTTTGTATGGAAGAAGGTGTAGGACACCAGTGACTTGGGATAATCCAGTGAACATATTTGTGCTTGGACCAGAGTTGCTCAAGAAAATGGAGCAAGAGGTTGCAAAGACCAGGCTGAATCTGAAAGCAGCACAGGATAGACAGAAAATCTATGCAGATAAGTATAGGATGAACAGAGAATTCAGTGTTGGGGATCATGTTTACTCAGAGTGAAAGCAAAGAAGAGTTCTTTGAAGCTTGGAAGTTGTGCCAAGCTGTCACCTAGATATTGTGGGCCGTTTGAAGTTTTTGAAAGAATAGGGCCTGTTGCATATAGAATTGCATTGCCTGCTAGTACTAGAGCTCATAATGTTTGTCATGTTTATTTGCTTAAGAAATATGTACATGATCGTAACCATGTGATAAATTGGGATGTGATTCAGGTGGAACCCGAGGGAGAGTTCCAAATCGAGCCAATGCGCATCCTCGACAGGAAGGTCACAATGCTTCGAAACCGAGCCATAGGGCAGGTAAAGGTGCAATAGGAGCATTACGGACCTGAAGAGGCTACGTGGGAGTTGGAGGATGCCATGCGATTGGAACATCCATTTTTGTTCAATTCTGTGGAACAATGAGGCGATACCAGTGTAACATTTTGTTCAATTTTGTAAAGCACTGAGGACAGTACTATTGAAGGGGGAGGGGACTGTAACACCCCGGTTTTGACCCCGTTTGCATTAAATATACATGATACATATATTGTAAATAATCATGGTGCGAAGTTAAGGGAAAAGGCCCCACCATGGATTTGATTATGTTATGTTTCAGATAGAAATTGTCACCAATGATATATCGGGACATGCGGCATACATATTAAATTGTGGCATCATGTAACTATGCATTTTTAATTAAATAACCCAACCAACTATGTTCTCTACAACTAAATTGAGAAGGAGCATGATTCCTAAGGATAAAGAGGGGGAATGATAACCTTGAGCAATGGGGGGGGAAATAAAGCCATGTGTCACCTTGTTTAATTGCTCACCTTCTCTTGTCTCATGGAACGGCCATCTTAATTGTTCTGCTGGTGGTTGGAGTTGTTAATACTGGCAGTGGAGTGTGGCAATACTGCCATGCCTTGCTCACATGCACACTCCACTGGGCTGACCGATACACTGGCAGGAAAACCACTACACCTGCACCTGCACTCCCTACATGACGCAAATAGCCGATCGTTCTTCCCACTCTCCCCATCATTAACTGTTCGTTTTCCTCATGATGAGCGGAGTTAAAAGGAGGACAATCCATTGTGTGGGGTTTTCCATTCCTCTCACACACCGCCTTGCTAATCGGAGAGACGTTCTTCCTCCTCTTCATGGAAAAGTCTAGGTTTTTGCCTCCACCATTGCCGAACTGTGAAGGATTGCCGTGGTTTTCGCTGGGGGGGTTTTTTTCCCCGTGGTTTCCTTGGTGGTATGTTTTCTTCCTATTTATGTTAAGGGCGGTTTTTCCCTTTCTCGCATTACTATTGTAGTTGTCCAGACATTCACTATTGATTGTGGACTGTGGTTATCTTCATCATTTGTTGGTTGTGTTTTCCTTGTAAATTGGTTGTTGTAGATCACTATGGAATCATTTTAGCCATGATAGGGCCAAGAACGATTCAGGGGTTGTTTTCCCCCGTCAAAGCTCTGGTTGCTGGTTTGCTGCATGAACGCAGTGGTTGGTCTTCGGACTGCATTGGAGTGGTGATGAAGGCCTGATGTGCTTGACAAACCTGGTGTGTTTGGGAACCACACAAACAGAGCTAGTGGGTTGGCTTTCTTCTCCACAACCCCTAAATAACACTGGAAGGGGAATCAGGGTCTGAGGGACTGCGTTGCAGAGAAAGGACTTATTTCCTTGTGTTGGGTGTTTGTGGGTGTCCTAGAAGTCAGACGATTTTTGGTGTAGGTGTCCTTTGATCTTCAATGAGCTCACCAGCTTAGCATTTATCCTTTCCCAGCTCCTAGATGGCCTGATAAACCCAACTTTGTTGGCTTGGTTGATCTGTTGTTCGCCTGATAAACCCAACTGTGTTGGCTTGGATGAACTGTGTACCCTTGTGGTGTTGTTATCCTTGGCTATGTGTAATCCTGTTAGTTCCTTATTCCTTGGGGAATCATGCCCAGCTCGGGGGTGGCAGCGTTGCTGAGAGATTGAGGAGCACGTGGGCCTATGGTTGGGTGGAACGTTGCAGCAACGTAGCTGGTTGCGGAACAAGTTCTTATTAAGATAAGTATTCTTGCCTAACTTGTGTCTGCAATTATGTTTACCATTGATGAATGATGATATACATGTTAAATGCTGATCTGTATATGAATGAGTATTGACTGATATGTTTTGCTTCCGTTGTGTATATGAATGATTATGTTTCGTAATATGTTTGATGTTTTAAGTATCATGCTTCAGCAGTATATGTATGTATGTCCATGTTCATGGGGCTAGATGCTTGGATGATTTGATGTATGGTAGCGTTCTCTTCGCCGGTCAAAGGGTCAGGGACGTTACATGTTGTCCCATTAGGTCAAGTGGACCCAATTAATTAATTAAGGTTCCTAAGTTAGGCTAAATAATTTAATAGACAGTATGGTCCAGGGAGGATTAATAATCCTAACACCCCCCATGAATCCTAACTTGGACAACTATGGGCCCTGATAACAAGACCATAGGTCTCCCAAATACAATCTAAAATAAATATGTTGCTTAATATAACCGAGGAAATAGTGGGAAATAGTGGAAAACCTATTGGGAAAACCCCCCCTCAAAATAAGCAAGAATACAAATTTTGAATAAAAACTTGTGAAAAAATTTGCTCCCATTTGCAGCAGCATCTTGGTTCTTCTATGTAGGTGGACCTATGAATCCAAAAAAAATATTATGTCTGGAGGAATCTTCCTCTTTGAAAGAAGAACAATTTACTCATCTGAATCAGAAATATAAACAACTACACGGTGAAAACTAGACCCATGTAGAGCAGCTAAAATCAACTGATGAGAGAGCAAAGGTTCTTGGGAATTTGAACCATGTGAGGAACACCCAAGAACCTGATATATTTCAGCCTTGAACATCAAACCATGAGTGGTAAAATCAACCCCAACAGTTAGGAGCAAGTGTCCAGGCGGAAGAAGACTGTCTCCAACTTTACTAGTTCTGTGACGAGAGGAGTATGTGATCACATGGATAGGTGGAAAAGACCTAGGACTGTGGAGAGTGAATGATTGAGATCCATAATATGATATATCTCCAAAAATAACCAATAATTCATAAAATATAATATCAGAAACCTCATAAGAGAGAACTAACATTGAATCCTTGACAGCAAAATTTAAGGAGACTTGCGGTGCTTGATTTGTCACACCAAAATTGATGAAACCAGTTACAAGCAATACTGAAAGCTCTTGAATATTAAAACCTGAATCACATATTATAAGATCAGAAAAATAAATCATATCCAAATAGATCCATATCAGATCCAAAACTTTGCTCCACCGACACGGTAGATGCACAATTTTCTCCTTCTTCAAAATTATAATTTTCGGTCTATGCAATCCTGTAGGAAATTAATGGAAGCTCTAGATTAATGAGAGTGGATAGATCACTATTATAATATGACATTATTTCCATAATATCCATGGTATTACTTATCTGCACACCAGCAACATTATTATAGATACAGAAAGCAAAATCCTCTACCGTTTCTGAAATAGTTACCGGTAAACTATGCACAAAATTTAAAGAATTACTGGAGAATTTTTGCAAAGAATGGAAGGAGTATTTTTCTTCAAAAATAGAGATTCGAATGTCTTCTTCTGGATCAGCCATGTGAGGATATGAGATATGAGATATCTCATACACTTTTGGAGTAGCAAGAGAAGGAGTCACTTCAAGGAGACTTTATTCCATTCGAATTGACTGTAGGGAAAAATATGCTTCTTCTTCATCTTCAAAAATTTGCTTTTCTGTAGGAGAGGGCATGAAATCATCATGCTGGATTTTATCTAAAACTCTCTCAAAATCTGGGATTTTAGATTCATCTCCCATATGACTGCTAGGTCCTCTTGATAGAGGGAAGGTGATGAAGGATTCCCTGGAAGCAACCATGTGGTTGGATGCTCCAGAATCTATCACATAAGCCTTCGACGGAGAGAGGCTTGCATGCAAGCATATATCATCTTCTTCAGTATTCTCTTCATCATCTAACATCACTGCACTTTGTGGAAGGGAAATATTGTTCTGTACACATAGATATTTCATCTGGTCGAGGGTCTTCTTCATGCACGAGTCTTCTGGATGAAAACCCCTCATACAATAGGGACACATTTTCTTTTTCTTATTAGAGCCGGAGGCTCCTTCGAAAGTTTGTTGATTCTTTTTAGGCTTCGAATCAACTGCTTTTGGCTCCTTCTTCTTTCATTTCCCCTTTTCTTGTGCTTTGGAAGAGTCGGTAACAAGGAGAGCTTGATCTTCGAAGGTCTTGATGACTCCCATTCGAATCAACTTGTCTTGCTCCTTGATTAAGGAATCAGAAAAGGAATCTGATGAAGGAATTTTCCAATCAAGAAAGCTTTCCCGCTTGAAATGAAATATGGAAACAAATACATAATACTTAGAGACTAGTTTTCTGAGTATGGAAAATACATTCTACTCATCCTTCCGCTATAATCCGCACTGTCTACATTTAAGTACCAGAGACTTGAATTTAGTAAAGAATTGCTCAATAGTCTCGAAACTGCTAAGATGTAAAGATACCAACTCATTCTCCAAAATTTATCCCCAAATCTCACCTTGTTTGTTAAACAAGCTATCAAGATTCTCCCAGGATTCTTTGGGAGTCCTCAAGCCTTCTAGGTGGAAGAGGAGATCTCTGGATATATAAGTACATAAGTACCCGAATGCTTCATCACAACGGTTCATAAACTTGTTCCTTTCAACTGGATAATGAGGATTGGCCTCCCATCCATGTATGATCTTGTGGTAGCCATGCTTGCACACGGGTAGCTGCATATCAATCCTCCAATCAAGATAATTGGAACTTGTGAGGATCTGTGGTTCATGAGTTTGAGAACTCATAATTGCTCCGACTGAAAGTACTGCAAAACTTCACACAAGCTACGTAGCACCTATCAATTTCACTGCAATAACACACGAAAACATATGAACTGTTAGAATCATGATTTTCCTCTTGACATGAACATTTTTTCAAGGTTAGTCATGCCCTCTTCCCTGCTCTGAATAAATCTTGAGGTAGAAAATCATCATAGGGGACTTCTGTGGAAACCCAGCTGCTTCTGATGTTTGATGGGGAGAAACAAGCATGAAACTTGTCTGAGAAGGCTCTGATACCATATTAGAATTTGAATTCCATTTAGATCTTCAAGCAGATAGTTCTAATAATGTTTGCCGCAAAATAATGGAGAATGAAGATACAAACTGAACAAAACAAACCACACAGGAAACGGACAAGTATTGCTCAGGAATTTACAGTATCATTCACAATAATAATATTCGGTGTTACAATAGTTTACATAGGAAAAGAATTCGAATGCATGGGGTAGCAATTTGAATCTACCAAGTGGATATGATTGTATCTAATTGAATCTCTAACTCATGGTGCCTCAATCAATATCAGAGTCCAAAATAAACTCCTAGATGTCCAACCAACTCAATCAATCAGTGATGGCTAGTTAACTCAGTGCAACTAAGTGTGCTAGGTGGGAAAAGGTGCATACTCCACATGCAACCATGCATCATCCATGCAATACATGAGCCATCTGACTGATTGTGAACTAATTGAAAGAAACTGGGGGCTAACTGAGACTAACTAGTACTAACTCCAACTAATTGAAGTAGGTTGGTGTTGGGACTCCCAGTGGCTCCTAAAATGTAGGGATTGGTCTAGGAGGCGCCCAAATTGATGCATGCACATGTAGTAAGTGGCAGTTAACCTCTAGTATTGTTCCCCACACTCCAGTGACTGGTACATGTGGCCCCACTAGGTCAAGTGGACCCAATTAATTAATTAAGGTTCCTAAGTTAGGCTAAATAATCTAATAGACAGTATGGTCAAGGGAGGATTAATAATCCTAACACCCCCCATGAATCCCAACTTGGAAAAATGTGGGCCCTAGTAACAAGACCATATGTCACCCAAATACAATCTAAAAGAAATATGTTGCTTAATATAACCGAGGAAATAGGGGAAAAGCTCTTGGGAAAAAACCCCCCTCAAAATAAGCAGGAATACAAATTTTGAATAAAAAATTGTGAAAATTTTTGCTACCATTTGCAACAGTATCTTGGTTCTTCTGTGTAGGTGGACCTATGAATCCAAAAAAATTCTTATGTTTGGAGGAATCTTCCTCTTTGGAATAAGAACAATGTACTCAACTGAATCTGAAATATAAACATCTGCACGGTGAAAGTTGGACCCATGTAGAGAAGCTGAAATCAACTGATGAGAGAGCAGCAGTTCTTGGGAATTTGAACCATGTGAGGAAAACCCAAGAAACTGATATATCTCATCCTTGAACAGAAAACCATGAGTGGTAAAATCATCCCCAAGTGTTAGGATCAAGTGTCCATGCGGAAGCAGACTGTCTCCAACTTTATTAGTTCTGTGAGGAGAGGAGCATGTGATCACATGGATAGGTGGAGAAGCCCTGGGAGTGTGGAGAGTGAATGATTGAGATCCATAATCTGATATAGATTCATAAATAACCAATAATTCACAAAATATAATATCAGAAACCTCATAAGAGAGAACTAACATCGAATCCTCAACAACAAAATTTAAGGAGACTTGTGGTGCTTGATTTGTCACACCAAAATTGATGAAACCAGTTACAGGAAATACTGAAATATCTTGAATGTTAAAACCTGAATCACATATTATCAGATCAGAAAATAATCAGATCCAAATAGATCCGTATCAGATCCAAAACTTTGCTCCACCGAGACGGTAGATGCACAATTTTCTCCTTCTTCAAATATCTGATTTTCGGTGCATGCAATCCTGTAGGAAATTACTGGAAGCTCTAGATTAATGAGAGTTAATAGATCACTCTTATAATCTGATATTATTTCCATAATATCCATGGTATTAATTTTCTACACACCAGAAACATTATTATAGATAGAGAAATCAGATTTCTCTACCATTTCTGAAACAGTTACTGGTAAATTATGCGCAAAATTTAAAGAATTACTGGATAATTTTTGCAAAGAATGGAAGATTGTTTTTCTTCACAAATAGAGATTTGAACGCCTTCTTCTAGATCAGACATGTGAGGAGATGAGATATCAGATATCTCATACACTTCTGGAGCAGTAGGAGGAGTCACTTCAAGGAGACTTTCTTCCATTCGAATTGACTGTAGGGAAAAATTTGCTTCTTCTTCATCTTCAACAATTTGCTTTTCTATAGGAGAGGGCATGAAATTATCATTTTGGATTTTATCTGAACCTCTCAACATCTAGAATATTAGAGTCATGTCCCATATGACTTCTAGGTCCTCCTGATAGAGGGAAGGTGACGAAGGATTCCCTGGAAGCAACCATGTTGTTGGATGCTCCGAAATCTATCACATAAGCCTTCGATGGAGAGAGGCTTGCATGCAAGCATATCTCATATTCTTCAGTCTGCTCTTCATCATATGAAATCACTGCCCTTTGTGGAAGGGAAATATTGTTCTGTACACATAGATATTTCATCTGGTCAGAGGTCTTCTTCATGCACGAGTCTTCTAGATGAAAACCCCTCATACAATAGGGACACTTTTTATTTTTCTTCTTATAGTCGGAGGCTCCTTCAGAATTTTGTTGATTCTGTTTAGGCTTCGAATCAGCTGCTTTTGGCTCCTTCTTCTTTCATTTCCCCTTTTCTTGTGCTTTGGAAGAGTCAGTAACGAGGAGAGCTTGATCTTTGGAGGTCTCGATGACTCCCATTCGAATCAACTGGTCTCACTCCTTGATTAAGGACTTGGAAAATGAATCTAATGAAGGAATTTTCCAATCAGGAAATATTTCTCGCTTGGAATGAAATATGGACACAAATAAAAAATACTCAGAGCCTAGTTTGTTGAGTATGGAAAGAACATTTTGCTCATCCTTCCACTCTATTCTGCACTATCTGCATTGAAGTACCAGAGACTTGAATTTAGTAAATAATTGCTCAATAGTCTCGAAATTGTTAGGATGTAAAGATACCAACTCATTCTCCAGAATGTATCCCCAAAGCTCATCTTGTTTGTTAAATAAGGTATCAATATTCTCCCAAGATTATCTGGGAGTCCTCAAGCCTTCTAGGTGGAAGAGGAGATCTCTAGATATATAAGTACATAAGTACCCTAATGCTTCATCACAACGGTTCAGAAGCTTGTTCCTTTCAACTGGCTAATGAGGCTTGGGCTCCCATCCATGTATGATCATGTGGTAGCCATGCTTGTGCAAGGGCAACTGCATATCAATCCTCCAATCAAGATAATTGGAACTTGTGAGGATCCATGGTTCATGATTTTGAGAACTCATAATTGCTCCGGCTGAAAGTACTGCAAAACTTCACACAAGCTACGTAGCACTTGTTAAATTTCGCTGCAATAACAAACTAAAAGATATGAAGTGTTAAAATCATGCTTTTCCTCTCAACATGAACATGTTTTCAGGGTCCTTCGCATCCTCTTTGTTGCTCTGAATAAATCCATAGCTAGTAAATCATCATATGGGGCTTCTGTGGAAATCCAGCTACTTCTGATGTTCGATGGGGAGAAACAAGCATGAAACCTGCCTAAGAAGGCTCTGATACCATATTATAATTTGAATTCCATTTAGATATTCAAGCAGGTAATTCTAATAATGTTTGCAACAAAATAATGGAGAATGAAGATACAAACTAAACAAAACAAACCACACAGAAAAAGAACAAGTATTGCTCAGGAATTTATAGTTTCATTCACAATAATAATATCTGGTGTTACAATAATTTACATAGGAAAATAATTCGAATGCATGGGGTAGAAATTCGAATATCCCAAGAGGATATGACTGTATCTAACTGAATCTCTAACTCATGGTGCCTCAATCAATATCGGAGTCCAAAATCAACTACCAGATGTCCAACCAACTCAATCAATCAGTGATGGCTAGCTATCTCAGTGCAACTGAGTGTGGTAGGTGGGAAAAGGTGCCTACTCCACATGCAGCCATGCATTATCCATGAAAGACATGCGCTAGCTAACTGATTGTGAACTAACTGAAATTAACTGGGGGCTAATTGAGACTAACTAGTACTAACTCTAACTAACTGAAGTAGGTTGGTGCCGTGACTCCCAGTGGATCCTAAAATGTAGGGATTGGTCTAGTAGGGGCCCAAAATGATGCATGCACATGCAGTAAGTGGTAGTTAACCTCTAGCAGTGTTCCCCACACTCCGGTGACTGGTATATGTGGCCCCATTAGGTCAAGTGGACCCAATTAATTAAGTAAGGTTACTAAGTTAGGCTAAATAATCTAATAGACAGTATGGTCAAGGGAGGATTAATAATCCTAATAGTAGTAACCCTAGAGTTGGACCTGGGGGCATGACTTCCCCTTACACTGCATATCATTTCGGAGGTGGTTAGATCCCTCCTTCTACTCTGTTTGTTGGAGGGGTGCCAACCCCTTCATCCATTCCTTACATTAGTATTAATCCTTTTTTGGTTGGTGGTGGATATGTGAATGCTGGGGCTACAACTTATATCCCATCATCCACTACATCTATCCCTTGGATGTGTTTCTCATGATAAATCATCCCCATACTTCAAGTGGGCCCTTGGGAGGGCATGGTCCCTTTGGTATGGTTTCCCCGTCATCTGGCATCCCTGTGTCTAGAGGCTACGTGCCTCCCTAGGTGTTTGGGGGTCATGCAGTACACCAGATGGGAAATTTTTGTAATATGGTTCATTCTTTCCAAGGAGTTCCTTACATGCAAATTCCCTTGCATCCTTACATGGGTCATATGGGAGGAGGTTACTATCTGATTGGTTAAGGTCATGGACTTCACCAAAATCCTCCATCTTAGAACCAATATTTCCAGGGGGAACATGATCAAATGTCACAACCTAGGATCCCTTTTTTAGCTACATTGAATCTACTTGATCTATCTAGACTCATGAAAAACCCGGTGTGTCATGATCCGACATGAACTTCAGTCCTTGCTAAGCTTCCTTTAGATATATTGAAGTTCGAAGGTAAGAAGGGCAAGGGTCCGAGTGATCACGTTATGAATCTTCATCTCTGGTGCTCTTAGAATTCATTGAATCATGATTCCATTTGATTGAGACTGTTTCAACGCACCCTTATGGGTCCAGCCATGAAATGGTATATAGATATGCCGAGGGGAACATACCAGACCTTTAACAATTTGGTCATGGTCTTCCTTAATCACTTTAAGTTGTCAATTCATTACGATGTTGGTACCAAACTGTTGTCGACCTTTCAACGAGACAAGGACACCCATAAATTCGACCATATTCAACAGTGGAGTAGACAAACGCAATTGATTAAGGCCAACATTATTCCAGAATTATTATTGGAGTGGTTCCTTAAGTCCTTATTGCATTATATCGCGAAGGATGTTTCGACATCCAGAGTGGCTATTGAGGAATATGCCATTTTCTGAGCTCAACAATTAGACTTGATCTATGCTCAGTCTGGGCTCCTTTATGAGATTATTCCTGACGCACCAAGGTCTAACCATGACCCCAAGTTTAAACCCGGGCCACATGTCGATGGAATTTTTGGCTCTGCCAGTGCGAAATTTGTGGACTAGGTGACATATCAAATGCAAAAAAAGTGCTTAACTAGTCTGCGGCAGGATAAGCTATGACTTCATCCACCCCCAACCAATCGGTGGATGTACATTCTGTGTAGTCATCAAACCCAAAGGGTAAACAACAACCCAAACGGATGAGGAATAAGGGAAAGAACAATAAGAAGGATGGGAATATAAAGGATAATGCTAATTATGACAAGAATGACAAAAATGTTGGTGGGGACAAGAAGACTAAACAGAAGGCCAAATTTACATGTAAACTTTGTGGAGGAGACCATATTACGTACTTGTGCCCTAGAATTGATGAGGCCTTGAAGTTGATCACACAGATCCCATTTTTGCTAATGGATCCCCTTCCACGTAATAAAAATATGACTTCAAGGGATCCGTCCACCGGAAGTGGTGCTGGTGGGAATCAAAACCCACCAGTCTCAGAAAGTGGTCATGGATGTATTGATATGATGTCTCTTGTACATGTTATGACTTGTTCACCTAATTATGGTTTGTCACAACCGACCATGGGTAGGGTAAAGAGCCTCCACTTCTGGAGATTCCTTTGAAGATTGGCAAGCTTGAAGCTATACCATGCATATCGAAAGGAGTCCTTAAGCACTCGATGCATAAGGAATCGATCCACCTAGCACTATTTTATTATTGAGGATTTGGGTCAGAATCCCTATGTGATTTCAGCCTTAAGGTACTTCATACTTGTCCCTCATTGAGGAAAGCAGTGTTAGTTGCTTTAGGAACCGTTGACCCAAATGGCCCCAATGCTCTCAAGTTCAATACTCACAATGTCTAGCCTCACTTTCCTTACCATGTGTATTTTCAAGTCCATGTGGAGTGTTTGAATTACATTGTTAAGTGTAAAGTTATTGATGAAGGAATTGTGACCTTCATAATGTCTTTGTCTTGTTGGAAATTCCTTGGCTTTCTTGTGTTGTCCAAATCCATGACTATGCTAATAGCTTTTGATGGAAGTTCCTTTAGACCACATGGAATTATTCCTTCCCTTCAGGTCTAGTTGGGGGGAAAGACTATGTTGGTCGAGGTTTAGGTGGCTGATGTGCTCCTTGCATACTATAATCTTGTCCTATGTCGGAACTAGATTTCTGCCATGAATAAGATTATGTGATTGGTATTTTTTGTCGTGTGCTTTCCTTACAAAGTTATAATTCTAACGATCGATCAACTATCATTTGATAATTCTAGTTCCTCAGCATCAGTGGGTCCCACTATATTAGTAATTTATAATTCTCAGTCAAAAACTAAGAACATTGGTGTCAGAATGTATCATTCATTAATGGGAACCTTTAATTTTTTGAGACTGATCCTAGCTATTGATTCTATTCCTAGTGGTGTTTCATCGTCTTTAAGTCTGGTCTTGTTTCGTGCCTCATTTTTAAATTACCCGTGGACTCTCCATTCTCTGGTTGATTTGTATGAATGGAATCCACCCATCGATGCAGAAATATCATTGTATGTAGCACAGAGTTCCTACTAGGCTGGACTTAATATCACTGTAGACCCTAGTCCTTCCCCTTCATGGAAGAAAGAGGAGGATCTCCTTGTTCCTGATGATTTGGAGATGGATTCGTGATGCTCAAATGACTGCCTCAATGACACTTTTTCTTCAAATGAAGCTATTATCAAGGCCATGACCGGTCCAAAACATCCCTAGGAGGAGATGCATCATTGATCTTACTTCCTCCTGGAGCTCGAATGGATTGCACGTGATGATTTTTGGATGAACTTAAGTGAGAAAGTTGGTCATCTTGTGCTCCTATTAGGTACTCATGGTATATATGCCAAAGGGAACATGGAAAACATATCACCAACCACTCTGATCAACATTTCTTAGACCCTTGGTAAAGTAGATAATGTTTATATCGATGTTGATTGTTTTCCCAAGGAGATTCAAACATACACCAATCTATTCAAGGAATTTTGTGATGTATTTTCTTGGTCGTATGATGAAATGTTAGGGATTGATCCCCGTATTGTTGAACATGAAATAAAATTGTATCCTAATGCTAAGCATGTTCGACAATGTTTGTGTGTTGTGAATCCCCGTAAGCCACCTTCCCTCAAGGCTGAGGTAGAGAAGTTGCTTAAAGCTAGATTCATTTACATGGTTCCCTTAACCAAATGGGTATCCAACCCCGTTTATGTAGATAAGAAGCAGGGGACCATCAGTGTGTGTACTTGTTTTAGAGATATGAATAGGACCTGTCCTAAAGATAACTTCCCCATGCCATTCATTGACCAGATTTTGGATGAGTGTGCGGGAAGTATATTTTTTCGTTTATGGACGGTTTTTTGAGCTATAATAAGATCCAAATTAAACTCGAGGATCAACATAAGTATGAATGTATGTCCTTGGGGTACTTTTTCATAGCAGAAAATGCATTTCGTCTTGAAAAACCTTGGAGATAATTTTCAACAGGCGATGAACTTTTCCTTTCATGACCTTAAACATATCATTAAGGTGTATATGGATGAACTCGTTGCTCACTCTCTCAAGATAGTGGATCATCCAACACATCTTCATTTGGTATTTGAAATATGTCATTCTTATCAAATTCGTTTGAACCCTCAAAAATGCATCTTTTGTGTTAGGACTAATAGCTTATTGGGATTCATTGTGTCAAAGAAAAGGAGGGAATTATGGTTGATCCATTAAAGGTTGAGATAATACTTCGGTTTTCTCCCCTACGCACAATTAGACAACTTCTGAGTCTCCAAGGGATGCCTAATTTATTGCGTATGTTTGTTGTGAATTACGCCAATTTGACTAATGGTTTTTTGTGCCTATTGAAGAAGCATACTCTGTTCTTATGGGATGAGCAAGCCCAGGAGTCCTTCGACGCCTTGATAAATTCTTGGCATTAGCCCCTCTATAATATGGTAAATATTTCTTGTTGTATGTGGTCCTGTCTCAGGAGACAATTAGTATGGTTCTGGTTCAAGAGGATGATGAGGTCCATGAGCATGTTATTTATTATCTTAGTCGAAATCACATCGATGCAGAAATTCATTGTACTCACATCGAGAAGTTTGCCTTAGCAACTTTTCATGTAGTTCGATGACTGAGACACCACATCTTACTTCATCACACCACAGTTATAGTGCATATCAATCCATTTCAGTTTTTCCTAACCAGATGAATGATAGGGGGAAATATAATAAATGGAATTTTATCTTACAAAAATTTGACCTTGATTTTGTCTCGACAAAATCCAAGAGATGATGTCAAATATCCCTAGGCTAGATAACGACACGATTCATGAGGACTCATTTGTGGATGATCACATTTTCCTCATCTCGTCTACAGACCCTTGGTATGGCGATATTATCATCTATCTTCACATTAAATTCCCCTCCACATTTCTCGTGGGATGAGGATCGACGCTTACGTCATAATGCTAAAAATAACCTCATCATCGGTGACACCTTGTATCATCGTGGGGTGGAGCCTATGTTGCATCATTGTTTAACTCACAAGGAGGTTGAGGTCGTGCTTAATGACTGCCACAATTTGGTGTGTGGTGGTCATTTATCTGGGCTTTCTATATCTCAAAATATTCTGAGAGCGAGTTATTATTGGTCGTCGATATTTAAAAATTGCATTAATCCAGTCAATATATGTCACCCTTGCCAGGTGTTTTCTCATAACATGCGCTCACGTCCCACCCCATTACATCCTGTTATCACCGTGGGTCCCTTCACCAAGTGGGGGGTGGATTTCATGGATTGCAACCCAGCCTCGGCTAGGGGGCATCATTATATCATTGTGGTCGTAGATTACTTCACAAAATGGGAAGAGGCTATGCCTACAGTCAAATTTAATGGTGAGATGGCTTCTCACTTCGTGTTTAATCAAATTATCACCCGGTTCGGGATCTCAAAGGAGATTGTCACTGATCATGGCAGTCACTTCCAAAATAAGATGATGTTTGAATTATCTTTGAAGATGGGGTTTAAGTAGGAGCATTCTTCCTCTAAGAGAATGGTAAAGTCGAGGCAGTGAATAAATCTCTTAAGACCATTCTATAGAAAACTATCACACAAAGAAAAACCAATTGGCATACCATGTTGTACCCTGCTTTTTGGGCTTGCCGAACCATGGTTAATACTTTTACCATTTTTTAACCGTACTAGTTGGTTCATGGGGTGGAGTCGATTTTACCGGTTGAATGTGAGAACCCTTCCTTGAAGTTAGCCATAGAAATATTTTCTGACACCTATGACTTAGAAGAATGATTAGTCTACCTCGAGCAGCGTCGATATGTCATCGTGGAAATAAAAGTGATTAAGCATCGTGTCAAGGACCAGTACGACAAGTATATCTATCCCCACTAGTATAACAAGGGTGACTTGGTCCTTTTATATGATCAAGCCAACGAACCATTAGGGGCGGGTAAATTTAATCATATGTGGCATGGTCCTTACATTGTGAGGTGTGTCCTAGAGAAGGGATCCTATGAGTTGGAAGAATATGAAGGGAACGTACTAAAGGATCCTAGAAATGGTATTTATCTTAAGAATATGCTTGATTTTCTAGCTTAAGATGGTACCTTGTATATTATTGTATAGTTTTGCATCCTTTTTAGGTTTTTCTTGTAGTGTCATCAGTTTGATGAAATCATTCCTATCTCTTGGAAAATATCGACCGAGTCTTCGATGTACTTAGGATTTGCGGATGGTTTCCACTTCCATACACAGGACGTAGCTTCTATTGCTTGGGTCATTTATGCACCTGAGGGTGACCTTGTGTCTTCATGAGGAATATGCCTCTGCCGTCCTTTAAGAATGTGGTTGAGTATAGTGTGGTAATCGAACTATTATGGGACACCATTTCAAATGATATTTAGACTTTAGAGGTCTTCTTTAATTCACAATTGATTGTGTCACATTTGAACGACATATACCATGTCAGAGATCCTACATTGCTAAGAATATTCTTAAGGGTAAGATTGTTGGAACGAAATTTTGATTACATTACATACATTCATATACCTAGGTGTTAATAATCAAATTGTCAACTCATATGAAAATTACATTTTAGATTGGTGTTTGTCACATAATTTAAGGAGAAGCATGCACATAAACATTCACATTTACATTTATACACATGTACATATATCAAACCAGTCACTATAAGTTTTTATTTCAGCATAAAAGTTTCAAAAAATAGAGTATCATAGTACAAAATTGGGCATTAATCCCTCAAAATATACATGGTCGATACAAAAATAATATCCCAACATATATTCCCGTGGGTTGGATGATGATCATGGTAGCACACTATAGAATTCGCTAAATGCCTAAATAGTCTAACCCACGGACGAGGCACCATGACCACATGTATATGCATCACCTCAGGCTAGTCCTTGACCTATACCATAGGGATCATATGGGCCAAGTGGGCCAAGTTTCCTTGTACATTTTGTAATGTCTGCTCAACATCAGCATCGGTCATCTCATCTCCTCGGCCTCTACATCGGTGTCGTGGGAAGCCCTCTGGCCTTCATGGAACTACGTATACACAAAATGAACCTAATGTCAGTACATTATACTACCCAAAAAATGTTTTTGATTTCCTTATATTAAAAATACAAAAAAATGAAATATTTGAAAACACAAGAATAAATCTCACCGATATCAGCAAATGAGGACCCTGGTGGCAGTGGCATATCTCTATCTCCATGAAAGTTGACACATGCATAGGGATAGGCATCTATGGTGATGATCTGTCACTGCCACCAATGGAAAAAATCATCAGTGAATGGAGAAGGTACTTTTCCCCCTCCTAACCTATGCATCACAACAGTCCAGTGAGTCTGAGTTGGATCCCGTTGACCATGAGGAGGGACCTCAACCCTGGGACTAAGGCTCGGTACCCTCTTGAAGAAGAAAGTGCATAGTATGTTGGTGATCCCAAAATTCTTGGTATGGCCAAGCTTGCATTCCGTTAACTGATGTTTCATGCTACCCAACAAGGAATTTGTTCAATTATATATGATGGGCATAACATGAGAGGTCGTGACACCTGGTTTAGTGATGTCGAACCTGATATCCTAGCTAGAACTAAAATTATCACTTTGAGACTGAGGCTCTAAATTGAATTGATGGGGACTTGACTTCCCACTTTTTCAGTATTGGGAAGGAAATATATAGCTATATACTTAGTAATACTCATGCCCCCACCTACTTTACGAGCCCTAAGATTCACTACCTCACCTCGACAAGAAAGTCCTCTGATCAAATAAATGTCTTATACCTCGAGTTTTAATGGCATCCCATCTAGTATGAATGCCTCCATGTTCAAGTCTCAATAGTTTATAAGCATTTGAAGTAGTCTTGGTTGAGCCCTCATGCTCTCAAGGTTCCAAAACTTATAGAGCCCACACCTTTGAAAATATTGTTGGGAAACCAAATCACCATGCACAGCCCTGTCAACATCTTCATGATCTCTCTCCCTCCACTTAATCACCATCTTTCAAAGTAAAAGGGATTTGAGGTTCCACAATTAAAAAAAAAACCTTCACGGTGTTGCACGCAGGCACAGTGTCAACATATATGTGGCCACGCAGGCAGGATTTTCTTTTACCATGTGTATCTAGCCCTATATGCGACCCGATGACTTGTCACCCATGTGGGTCGAGAACCATAGTTTGTGTGGCAGAAATTTAAAAAATGCACCATAAAAAATTGGAATAAAATCAATGAAATGAAAGAGCTTGGAGAGAGGAATTACATGGTCCTGATGGTTGATGATTTCATGGCCCGTAGCTGCTGGATACTTTTGAAATTTTAGGGTCCAAAGAGCTCCAAAATCACTATGAGAGGTAAAAAAAGAAAATGGTATGGTAAATAGTGACTTTTTTACTCTTTATTAATTTTTTTACACACTTCACTATAGTTTATACCCTCCATTTATTATTTACAATTGTTTTAGACTAATATTGTTATGCATGGTCCATTTTTTATGCAGTTTCACCGAGCCTTAATGGATTTTGATCATTTTCGAGCTTGTTCACACATGTGGCAAGTATAATTTTTAACTGGCATATAGGATAGGGTCATATTCCGCTTGCATTTTTGCATTATCCCATGACCGTGTCACATTAACCACAGGTACAAACCCACTTATTATTTGCATGAAACCTCCTCGTTGCTTCTAGAAGTGTCTTTATGTAAGCAGTAGAGATTTCTAGACCATGGGTACCCTAGTTAGATCTCGTCTTCCCATTTGGTGCCCATGTTGAGCTTCCTCCTTAGGTCTGGGAGTCCCTTGTAGTCCCACCATGATTTCAAATAGAAAATTCATGTTATTTATTATCTTTTATGTTGGTTATCTCCCTTAGGGACTCCCATTTTATATCAAGTTGTAAATGCAATGCATGTGTCTGCTTTCCTTATTGAGCTTAATGTCAACTCTCTACTTCACTTTTATAATCCATATTGCTCAATCTTGACTCAATTCTAGCCAAGAATAGCCTCTTATTTATCCTTTGCAACTTGATCACCCCTCACCCTAGAGGAA
Organism: Pseudotsuga menziesii; assembly: GCA_001517045.1. Classification (NCBI taxonomy): domain Eukaryota; kingdom Viridiplantae; phylum Streptophyta; class Pinopsida; order Pinales; family Pinaceae; genus Pseudotsuga; species Pseudotsuga menziesii. Next base: position 135,474 of record LPNX010356583.1, on the reverse strand, counting down.
ACATTACCCTTGGTGTCCTTATCCTGTGCACATTTCCTTGCATTGAGAATAGGTATGTTCCACTGCTTGGAACTAGTTCGCTAGATTGCGACACTTGTTTCCTCTTTGTTGTACTAAAAGAACACTTTAATATTTTTCAATCTTTATAATATGATACAAACCAAAACAAAATTGAAAAACATAAAAATCCAGATGGGAAATGATATTGTATTATATTGGCAATCATCATGTCACCTTCAAACAGAGCATAATTTATGAGTTCATCTATCATAGGTCAAGATTTTTAGTATGTACTTAGGATCTGTACTCAGTATTTAGAATTTTCTCCACCAACTAATTAAGCTTCCAATCTCTATGGAGCCTCTGTTGATGGCTCATGTGTCACAGAGTTGTCCTAGTTTTTACAATTGAGTCCATGCTTCCTAAGTGTATCCATTTGCCTTATGCTCTTATTCGAAGGAAGTTTAGCTTGAGTTAGCCATTCCTGAGTTATCTTAACTCTACATGTCGGCCATTCCAGGTACATTATAGAGTTGTGGTCCTACATGGAACCCTGGGCCTACTTTCATCATTGGTAGGTGACCTTGAACTCACCATATGACATCTCATCATTAGTCGTTGACTAAGTGGTTTCCCTTATGTTCGACGAAAAGAAATATATTCACACATTTGGATTCATGTTGTGTCTTGGATTCCATTAGACCCTATTGGTGTTTCCCTCTCCTCTGTCAATACTTTTCATCATTGGATGTTATTCAGAGGGTAGCTTTTACATAATACTTGCATCTGGTATGCACAAAAGACGCACATTGTTACTGGTTCGAGTACATCTTGTTTATCCAAGTTCTTTCAAATAATCCAACCTTGTTGAGTACCTGATGTTGGTTTATGGGGGATTCCTTAATTCCCTCCTTCTAATGGATTCCATTCCATCGTCTTCAGATCATTTATTCTGGAATTGAAATCTTGAGTCAGTTGAGTGCCTTGAGACTTGCAGTCATCAGTGGAAGGTTATGTTGCCATCAACAGATTGGGAATATATCAATGTCTCCTGCTTGATGGATTCTTCAAGTGTTTGACCTCAAATCCTTTATTCACACTTGTTGATTGCACTCAGTACCTTGACACCCATTTTCGTCATCGGTGGGTTGTCTCGTGTCTGTTAAACGTATACATCAATGATCAGTAATAAAACAATGTTTCATCATGTTCAACCTCAGCACCTTTATTCACATGATGGGACATGTACCATGGGAGATTTGTGTAGAAGACCTCAGATTATGGTGGAATTCCATAATTTCTACTACTTTGATCATGGTAGTACCTATGGGATTTAAGTTCTCATACTAGAGCAGTGTACCTTATCATGTACCAGATGTCTTCACTCAGTATGGAAACCAGACTCCACTCTGTCTTGCACGTGGCTATGACCACTTATGACATATTTCTATTATTCCTATTCATGGGAATTGTACTTATATGTATCTGGGTCTGGGACTGCTGTATATACTCCATATATGAAATCATGTATACACATTTATCATTGTATTATGCTGGCAAGTGGCTAGTTCTTCCACCTGGATATTCACTACTCCACTTATGGGACTGTTAAAATGTATTTCATCCATCATGTACCCCTCTGGCCTCACACAATAGGGGGCATATGTTATAGCATGATTTGCCACACCTTATGCATCATGCCTTGATGGCCTTCCATTGTCCCTATGCAGACTCAATATACCCCCCTTACTCAATATAGCCCTGATGCTTTGATTTAACCCTAAAAATGACATTGTTGAAGACACACACAGGTCAACAGTTATGCATCTCACGTATATGCAACTTACACCATTACATTCCACATACAACAGGTTTTGTGCTAAAAAACAAAAAATATTTGGAATTTTCCTCATCAAGTAATGAATAGCTTGATCCTTGGCCTTCCATATTCCTGGAAACGATTCGATTCGACCCTCCATTCCCCATTTGAGGGCTATATATTGAGCCATTGTGAAGCATTGGAGGAGGATAAACTTTGAGAATAAGGAAACTATAGAAAATGCTTTCCCCATTCCCATATGCTTGACTCTGCATCCCTTTATCCTTGTTGATGGAACTCTTTATGTTCATCTCTCAAGCTCTCCATTTTCTTTGTGAGTTTTCCTTGCTATGGAGGATTGAAGTGGTGAAGGCTCAGGTGGAGGAACTTGGTTTCTTAGTTTTGATGAGGTGCCAACAGAGGTTGTCATGTTGCATCTCATTTTTTATGTTAATAGAAATATCCATTTCTCATCCAAACTTCATGTGCAATTGTTTATATTTGTATCCCTGTGTATAGTTTCTTTATACATGTTTAAATGGATTATGCTAGTTTAAATGCTATTATTTAATTATTTTATATGCTTGGATATATATTTGTTGTTGAGGACAAATTGTATGGAACAAGCATTTAATCTCGAGCTCAACAGAGGCCTTCTTCGAACATCCGGTTGAGGTACGATTTCTATCCTTTAGTTGTTAGCTTCTTTAATTTGTCTAGCATATTTGAGAATGGATGTGATTTATGGTGTCATCCTGTCTGTTGTGGTCCACCCTAAGTCATAGGAATATTTTCTCTGTAACACCAGGGACATGATAGAGTGGTATCAGACGAATAAAACTTGACAAAATGGTGTTTGAATGAGTTTCCCATCATCTCGAAGGGCCACCGAGGTGACCCAGGACATTACAGTTTCAGCCACTTCCACTCGTTGTTAATTTTCCTTAATAATGTTTCCACCCTTGGAATCGGTCACAAAGCTTTTCTTGACAGCAAACCCTTTGCCCAAACTCAAATTTTCCTCTGAGATTTCAACACCCATGGATCAAACAACCTTAGTGATTATTTGAAGTATACCCATTTTGTTCTCTGCCATGTGTATGCTTGTCTGAGGTTTCATTGTCGATGGTTACGGTTGCAGGTAGAGGGAGATTATGAGAGTAAACAGTTGAAGTTCATTGTAGAGAAGGAGAATTCCTAGAAAATTTCACCGGAATAGACCTTGGGACTGCCGAAGATAATCTGTTAGAACTTTTGTTGTAATATATAGAACTGTCGGAAAACCAGAAACCCTAGTGAGACTACCAAAATCCTTTTAGCGAACTATGCAAATGGATACTTTCATGTACCTTGCTCTGATAGCATGTTGAATTTTTATGCTAGTTCATATTTCAATCATTTTGTTTAACATTTCATCATTATAAGTTACGAAGTAACCATGAACTGAACATAAATCATATACAAAATGCTAAAGTAGATCAACAGGATCACATGTAGATATCCATGCACAAGTATACACAAGATATATCCTGGGAAACCCTTCTTCACAAGGGGAGAAAACTCAACAACCTTTCTTAGAAGATTTTTTCCAGTAAAACAAAGTACAATCCAACCATGATCAAACCCTAGTTCACAAGGGTATATCAAGCATTAAGAAACCCTAATACATAAACATAATCAGAGTACTTGTATCCAACATGATTCCTCCTTGAACCAACGCAATGCATGAGAAACACATAACATATGATATCACCAAGATACAAGAGATCATGAGGCAACCATAACATAGATGAAGCTCCTCCTCCCTTGCGCTAGAATAGAAGATATCTATATATGAGATGTGTGTACAAATAAGGAAAATGGCATTCTATTTATACAAGTGCTTGTCCTTCTTTTATTATATGTGTGTCCACATCCATATTCACATGATGTCACCTTAGATCCAAGCTGACCCACTTATTTTATATTATGTACCCACTTGATATGTATCACTTAGATTTTTTTCTATGTTCAATGGTCATGTACTACTTCCAAAAGTCCTCTTCATTCTTGTTAAAAAAAAAGTTTTCATGCAAAAATACTTCCCAAATCTACCAAACACTAGCACTCATGTCTCGTTCCTCTTTTCGAGTCACACAAGAACTTCATTCTTTAACCTTGTAAAAACATTGTCTTGACAATATCATAATTACGCCCTTTTCGAGTCACACAAGAACTTCATTCTTTAACCTTGTAAAGACATTGTCTTGATAATATCATAATTACGCACAATATCATAATTACGCCGTAAGGCGTTACCAAATGGAGTCTACTCTCCTCTCCACAATAAATGCGTGAGAAGCAGCAATCAGGTTTGCCATTAATAAACAAAGATACAGGAGAATGTATGGCCTGATAAACAAAGAATAAGATGATACCTGTAAAATTTGATATGTGGAAACTGCAAGATACCTGTAAAATTTGATATGTGGAACCAGATATTATCTTTTCTCAAACAACAACAACAAAGAGCCGATTTCCGAGCTTCCCTCAACATCTTCAATGCAACCTTACGACAGAAGGGCTTTCGCCACAATCAGGCAACTTAAGCGGTTATCATCCTCACTGTATTCTGGAATACCACCCACCTCCTGATTTTTCTTCACTTCTAACTGTTTCAGGAAAACCTCTTCACCATTCCCGAGCACTCGAACTCCATTTGTATGAAAGGATGGAACTGCAGAAGGCCTTGAATTGCCTTGGTCAGTCTGAGAAAGAGCCCCAGAGGCCTTTTGCAGCAGATCATCAAACAGGCGATGGCACTGCTCCAAATCAAGAAGGGCTAAAGCTTCACGTTTTTCCTCGTTGCCCTGGAAATAAATGAGGTTCTTCTGCATCTCCTGCAATACAGAGAATAATTCTTCTGGCACACCAGAGGGTTTGGGTTGCCGTTGAACCATTTCTAAGCGAGACAGTTATGTCCTCTGTACATGGAGCTTCTACTGAACCGAATGAAACAGGAGCCCTTCAAATTCCGCCCTGGTGTTTTTGTTGATGTTATCAGGGTCTATGGAAGAGCGGGTATGCCAGAATTACGGCTTAAAAATAAAAAATACTCTCCTCTCCTAACGGTATGAGGATTTGCAGGCGTTTTCGGTGTGGGGATTCGCCCGACGCCATTGGTGCTGTTGGCTCTTCACCAGGCCTGCAGGAATGACTGAACTTTGCCCCGCGCTGGTGAGGGCTAGCCCGTTTTGGAAGATCAGGCACTGGTCACCTGGTTGCATGCTTGCCCACACGTGGTGTGCATGCAGCCCAGGCTCATGTGGGATCCCTTGGGCAGCTGGGCGGTGGCCTACCTGCGTAGAAGGAGAATGGTAGGGGAATATCCGCCGATTAATTAAATAATAATTAATTAAACTTCTTGATGATGTAAAGTTGCCGTAAATGGATTTTAAATCACTGCCGCTAAAGATGGCCTGACACCGTAAATGGATTTTAAATTACTGCCGCTAAGGATGGCCTGACACCAATAAATGTCGGGGCGGCTCTGGGGTTTGCTGTACTGTGGATATCGTAGCCCGTCCCAGATCCTGTTCCATAGCTGGTGGCACCCCTTTCAATTTGAAAGCCATAGCCTGGTGTTTCAGATCCTCTATTTACAGATTCATTGCGAGCAGAACCAGTTGATGTTTACCTATAAGCAGTTTCATAAGCATCTCAGCCACCAGTTCCAGCGATTGGTTCGTGAATGTGTAATATCCCTCCTAAAGCTATTGCTATTGAGGCTAATAGTGCAATCCTTGTTCGCTCTACAAGCTTAGGCGTCTATTGCATGTCTATGGTCTGTATAACATGAAATGAAAGAGATATGGGGGTGGCTATCCGTCTATACATTAAAATTCACCAAATCCAGCAATCCATCACCCGAGGTGCATATGCTGGGAGATACAGGTTTGGAAGGAAAGGGCAACGTTAATACTACAAGAATAAGGATCTCAAAATTCATAGTATCGGTCGAGTGGCTCTACACCTCGCCCCCCTACACAGAAGGTGCCCAAAGACATGAGTCAAAAAGCCTTGTTGAGAGGCCCGGAGTCAATGCCAAGTCATAGTCACCGGTAGTCAATATGATAGGAGAGTCCAGTTGGCAGTATTAGCTAGAAAGTGCAGCAATAAACTCTTAGTTGGTGTTTTAATGACGCTCTCATCAGTGATGGGCAGTGCTATAGATGGAGGGGGCCGAGGAAGAGGACCATGTTGACAGGGTCTTATTTTAGAAATCATTATGGGCTTCATTAGATGGGGAAATACACGACAGCCTGCTATTGGTGGACGAGGACGAGGAGGGGTCAAACGGTTCTATTCAAAGTTGGGGTCTTCGGCTTTCCAGGCTCCTCCTGGGGGGTTGAGGCTGGGAAAGCAGTAAGTTTATAAATCAAGATCAAGAAGAGTTTATCTTTATTTTTATTAAAATATAATTATGTCTCATTGATTTTGTTCTGGTGGAAAAATAAATCAAGATAAAGCTTTTGACATAAATTATAACTCTGACTTTTTAGACTGTCCAGATAAGTTTGCTATTATGAAGCTTCATAAGTGATAGATTTTTTATAATAAGAAAATTGTTTGTCAGATTATATTTTTTTATTTCTAAAAAGTTTTAATAAATTATATTTCCAAACTTTTTTACATCAAATTCCAAATCCGTGATGCAAGATTAAACCATTTAAAGAAAAAATATGTATTCTATGCATCGGGATTGAAGGAGAATCCCCCGTGGTGAGAAATATGTTTGGCGGATTGTAGGTGTTTGGTATCATTGTTTGATACTTGTTGGCCAAAGTCTATGGTTAAATTCTTATATATTTTATTTTGCCATGCTTTAGGTCAAGGTATGTGGAGATTTTCTATACTTATTTCAATGCTTCGATGGGATGTTTGCATGCTAGACTGGGTTGCATCTGAAAAGTTAGCGGCGATATTGTAGAGACGAACTGTGAGAGGGAGCAGAAAGCCATGGTCGCTACGAAGTTTGATTTATAGCTGATTATAATCGATGGTTAATGATGCGGGTTTGCTGGTATATAATCTTGATTGGCAAACTGTTAACAGTAAGCACCGGTCCCCAACTAATCGTAATGGTTAATTTTGTGTTGATTGTCTGATTTGTTGTGTGATTCTGATGATGAAGCCGATCTGAGCTTAGTACATTTCTAAAAACCCATATAGTTTGAGTTCTCATGTCAGCAAGGCCGACTGCTGGTGCTGCTGATTGGCAGATATACATAGCAAATGGGGTTGCTGTAGAGTTGCTGGAGTGGACAATAAAGCTTGTCTTTATCAGGCTTGAGCTGACTTATCAGGCTTGAGCTGACTTAGGGTTCCTGGGAGTTTCCCGAGGTATATATCAATTAAGGACATTTTGTTAGTTGCTAAGCTACATAGGATTTTGATGGAAGAGAGTCTTCTATTGGTTCCCAGGGATTCCAAGAATTTAACCGTTCAATGCATTCCAGTCGTCGTTCGAGATTGAGATAACATTAGATTTCGCAATTCACAAAATCCACCTGAATAGACCAATGAATCTTCATCTGTAAGGGGATATTGGCTGAAATATCCAGCAAATATAAATAAGAGGAAGTGATGCAGTCGTATGAAACTTAGCTTTAGCTTACAACACGGCGTTCTTTTATTGGACCCCTAGGTACAATTGCTAGTTTAAGGTAATATTGGTGAACCTCTTTATAAGGCAAGTTACTTTCTTTCATTCTACTTTGAATTGAGTATTTCGTCAATAAGAATCCTTCCCTCGCCATCTTCGACTATGAAGCCATGACATCAAAATGATGATTGAAACCATTAGAGTGATGTATACTTTCAATGTAACGAGGAATAATCTTTCAAAACCATTAGTTGAATCTTATTGCATTAATTAACACTTTTGTAAATTAGAACAATTTTAAGTAATTTTAAGTAAATTAGAACAATTTTAAGTAAATTAGATCTTTATTTTTAAAATATAGAAACATAATAAATAATCTTAAGAGTTAGTTTAAATAGTTTTGAGTTAAACGTGAATATTTTTTTTAAATTGAAGAGGCCATGGATTCGATTCTTGTTATTTTCAAAGTTTAGGTACTTTTTAGATGTTTTTGGCTTTAATGCAAGATCACTCGCAAAGAAAAACCAACAAACATATATGTTTAAGGAAATTAAAGATAAAGTTGTAGAACAACATATATATAAATATAGTGGGAAAGAAATGAAGGCGAGTCGAGACGGCTCTCTCGCGGCTAGGGCCAAACCCTAGCCGCCTGCGCTCTTCTCCAGGCTGCATTTTCCCTCCTCCAGGCTGCGTGCAGGCCCGTCCAACTGATGCAGTCTCCCCTGGTTCGCGTTAAGCTGCGTTTTGGGGTTTTGTTTTGGAGCAGCGTTGAAGCTGCATTTTCTGTTTTTCTCCTCCGTCGTGGCCGTTCCTTTCTCCGGTGGACGGGTCATGGATTCGTTGGAGGCTTTCAGAGAGCTCGTTAAATCTGCAGGCCCTAGGGCAAAGGCCGCCCCTCCTGCCAAGTTTGTTAAAAAGATGGATGAGATCCCTTCATTGGAGTTCTCCCCTTCTGATCCGTGCCGCATGGCCCTTACGCTATCAGAAAAAGCTCTCATAGGCAAGTTCACTGGGCTGTGGCCCAGTCCCAAAGCAGTGGAACAATGGATAGCAGAACGCTGGAGCTCCCTGGCGCCCTCCCATATCTCTTTATGTGCTGCAGGAAGAGGGTATTTTGTGTTTATCTTTGCGAACAAAGAAGAGCGGGATCTAATCTTCAGATCTGGACCATACTTCATGGGATCGAGGGGGCTGTTCTTAGCTCCTTGGTCTCTGGATTCAATCCTGAAGCAGAGATCTCCGCTGCCCCTGTTTGGGTCCGGCTCCCCCATCTTCCCCTTCATCTCTGGGGGAAAAGCTCCCTTGCTGATATAGGAAACAAGCTCGGTCGTTTCTTGGATAGCGCGGAGCCTAAAGGGGATCAGTACACCTGTGCGCGCATCTGTGTAGAGGTCAATCTCGAGAAAGGGCTCCCGGAAGCCCTTCAACTCACCTTGGGCGATTGGAGTCACATTCAAGAGCTGGACTATGAGCACATTCCCTTCAAATGCCTCCGATGCCATGTTTATGGTCATTTCGCGAAAAGCTGCCCCAAAACCCCGGTGACGGTGGCTCCTCCCCCGGCCATTGGGATAGACTTCCAGCCAGTTGCTAATAGGCGAAGGGCTCCCCGGAGAAAGGACTCCAAATCAGAGGTGCCCACCGCAGAAGAATCTCCTCCAAATCGAAAGGAGCCTCAAGTGGCTCAGCAGAAGGCCTCCCAAGATCCTCTTGCAGCTTCTCCACGGCCGGAAAACAAAAATAGTTTTGCAGTTCTCCAGGAAGATGAAGTACAAGAACCTGAAGTAGCAGTTGTCCAGGAGCAGGGCATCCTTGATCCCATCAGCGCCTTGGAGGCAGTTTCTTCAAAACCTACTTCCCTTGGCTCGAAGAAAGATCCCATAGATTTGGGTGGCGAGACCTCAGCCCAGGTAGGACTGGCATCCTTGGTACCTTCATCAGAGGAAACCTCCGACTCAGAAGATTTTTCAGCTCCTTCTCCTCCCCTCACCAGAGGACGCAAGACAAATAAAGAACGTAGGGAAAGGAAGCAGCCTCAAACATCAGCGCGGGCTCTCAGAAGAAATTGGATCCTTTCATTAAGGGACACTCCTCTCCGCCTGTTTAATGCTTTGCTTCTGTATTTTTCTCTGCTCACAATTTGTGAGAGTCTACTCTTGTAAGCAGTACTTTTCTCGAAATAGCTTCAGGAACATTTGGGATTCATTTCTCACAGCACTTTTAAGAAGGCTGACTGTTCTAGGTGAGGCCATTAGCCTTCTTTCTCAGAATTTCTCCTTGTACGCCTGGCTGGGCTACAGCCTTTTTTAAAATTTATAAAATTTTCAGTTTCTGTTAAAAAAACAAACATATATATAAATATTTTTTTTTATTATTTTAATTATTAACTTAAACCCTAGGTAAATATCGATTTAATGTGATAAAACAAAGCCAAACTAGCCACATAAACATGTTGAGATAAAAATAATAAAAACCATTATTAATATCAAATGTAAAAAAAGGTCAACCTGGATTTATTCTATGGATAACAAATTTCCAAATATTGCTAAGTTTCCATCTATCATCCTTGTTTAAGGTATAGATAATTTTTCAATCTGAATTGCTTCCCTAATACGATGTTAATAAAGTGATCAACTTTGACTACAACCTTGGCTTGTTCAATATGAATATGATGCATAGTGTTTCAGGAGTGCTTTATAAGTGCTAAAGTTTAGATACAATTATTTGATATAATATGCACAATGTTCTTTTAATCTAACTTGAACTGAGCATATGGTTTCCCAAACTTAAGCTTTCACACATATACTAGGATTAGATAAACTCATTTTCTTAACATATGATTGATTGAATCATTAGTGTTATCCAATATCAGGAGGGTCAAAGCAACCTTAATATTATTATTATTTTTTTTAAATTCAAACTTTCCTATAACAAAGTGATTATGGCATCAATAATATAGTTTTAATTTTGATGGTCATATTTTTATATATGCTTTGCTTTGTAGATATTGTTATGGGGTCAATAATATAGTTTTAATTTTGATAGTCATGTTTTTATATATGCTTTTGCTTGGTAGATGTTCTTCCTTATTTTCTTCTCATGGTATTTATGGTATTTATGTTTTCTAACTTTGTCCTCTTTTCTTTCGGAATGTGTATGTATACTGGACAACTGAATATTTTGAGATGGCTGACTTTTGGTTTCTTGTCGAAAAAGACTTCTTCAGGTGTCTTGTTCTCGAGTACTCTGTGTGGAGTATGGTTCTGTACATACACCGCTGTTCTGGCAGCTTCTGCCCATAGATGCATGGGAATATCTTGATCATGAAGCATTGCTCTTGCAGCTTCCATGATCGTTCTATTCTTCCTTTTTGCAACCCCATTCTGTTGTGGATTATATGGAGTGGATAAGTCCCTCTTAATCCCTGAATCTTTGCATAACTCTTTGAATTTATTTGATGTGAATTCTCTGCAATTATCTGATCGAAAGGTTTTGATCTTATTTTCTCTGTGGTTCTCGATCAAGGCTTTGAATTCCTTGAACTTGCTGAAAACTTCATCTTTATTCTTCATAAATTATATCCATGTCTTCCTAGAAAAATCATCAATAAAAGAAACATAATATACATAGCCACTTAAAGAACTGGATGACATTGGACCGCATACATTGGAGTGAATGATTTATAAGATTCCTATTGCTTTGCTTTCGCTACTTGGAAATGTCTTCTTTGTGTTCTTTCCTTTTGCACATCCTTTGCAAACTCCTTCATGTTTTTACTGCATTTCTGGAAGTCCTTCAACAACTTTTCTTGCAAGTGGTAGTGCTCTGTAATGCACATGTGCAATCCTTCTATGCCAAAGTTCATTTGGCTCTACTGAGTAATGAACCAAAGCTTGCTCTGGTTGGCCCTTCAATTTGTATAATCCTCCTTCTTGTTCTCCAATTACTATTGCATTGTCAATAGTCTTTCCTCTTGGCCACATGAGAACTTGGCCATCTATAAATGCAACCCTCATGCCTTTTGCATCCAGTGCCGATATGGAGAGAAGATTCTTCTTTAGTCCTGGTACAAACAAGACATCCTTCATTTTCATAGACTTTCCATAGTCTAGCTTGTAGGAGGATTCACCACTACCTTTTATGGGATATTGGTAGTCATCCCCAAATTTCACCTTATGGGGTGAATTATGTTCAGATAGTTTCTCAAAGGAGTCCTTGAATCCTGTCATGTGCTTGGAAGCCCCACTATCAATAAGACGATCTTTGCTTCCATGTGTGACTATTCCCATGAGAGCGGAGATCACAACATATTCTTCATCACTTGAAGAGTCTTCACTTTCTTGTTTTACTCTCTTTCTGGCATGATCATCATCCTCAGCAGTGTGAGCATGATGTCTTCTTTTGGAGTTCTTCTTCTTCTTAGATCCATTCTTATTCATGGGACAATTTCTAGCAAAGTGTCCTCTTTCATCACATGTATAGCATTAGAGTTTGGATAGATCCTTGTTTGTTCTTACAAAATTATCTTTCTGATGAGAATGCTTACCTTGGTGATGATGATTTTCCCTTCTGCCTTTCTTGGAGTGTACTGTGAGAGCTTGATCTTCATTTCCCATCTTTTCTTCTCGAGCTATTATTTGAGCTTCTTCTTGTGAGCATTCTTCCCTACAGTCTACTGAACTTGATTAGCTTCTTTCTAGCACAGATTCCTTGGATGAAAGAATCCCATGATCTAGGGAGACCATTCAAGGTCGTCATCACAATTTCTGCATTCTCCACTTCTTCATCCATTGCTTCAAGTTGTTCTTTGATCTAGGAGACCCTTGTAAAGTATGATTGTATGGTATCCTCATTCTAGATCTTGACATTCTTCAATTGGTTCCTCAAAGTCATCTTCCAGTTTAGGTTCTTCCCTTTAAATAGTTTGGTCAGGGAATCAAACATAGCTTTAGGTTTCTTGAGGGAGGACACCTGTGGTATGAGGTGATCCTTGATTGAATCAACAATAATCCTCTTATCCATGACCAATTTTTTCTTGTGTAAGGCTTTAGGCTCATCTTCCTCTGGAACTGGAACCTCCTTATTGATGTAGGAGTCCAACTCATTTTCTTCCAAGACTAGGGAGATCCTATACTTCTAGGCTCAGAAGTTATCAACTCCCTCGAGCTTTTCATCAAGCTTGGTATGATGAGACATCTTAACTGAGAACCTCAAATGGAAATACAAAATATTTAGATCTTACCAGGTCAAGATGTTGGATCTGGATCTGGAGCTGAATTTCTACAGTGCTGGTTCAGGAGCAGATTAGGGTTTGACTTTCCCGGAGTTCTGTCAACCAAAAACTTTGATATTGATCTCTAAACTTCGATTTTTAGGAGGAGATCAATCCAGGCCCGAGCTCACTCAAAAATTCCACTTTTGTGGAAATCCCTAATTTCCAACAGTAGTGTTAGGTCAAAAAATGAAAATGCTCAGAATCAGATTCTGCTTCGAAAGAAAGATGCACCCTAGAGAGGAGAGTCAGCCCAACTTTCTTTTGCTGAAAATCTATGGAGAGAGATCCAAAAAGTAGGAAGCCCTAGTTTCTGTAGCTGCACAGTTTCTTCTTCTCAAGTTAGCTCTGATACCATAATAGATTTTTATCATTCAAGCTAGCATTATATTAGGATCTTTAACTGAGATAATAACAAGCACAACAATCAAACACAAGAGACAATGAATATAATGTTTTTCCTCGGGGAAACCATAAATGGAGAAAACCCCGCAACTTCCTCAGAGATAGAATCAGCACCAAAAGTAAAACCCCAAAACAGTAAGATGATCTCCTGACGGCAGTAGTCTCTTTCTTTCTAGCCTCAACAACTTCTTCTCCCTCAGCTATGTGCTACAACTGAGTGTGAGTGAGTGTGTGATAAATAGAGAGGCTCACTCTCTATTTATACTAATTCCTCACTTGACAATAACTCACTAGGGCCGAATTCACTAGGAGAGCCTAATAATCCTAGGGCCCCACAACTGCGGGGACTTTAACCCTTGATCAATAGGAGGGTTACCCACAATGACTTGACATGACTTGTTTACATTATAGAAACTCCCGATCGAAACATTGGGGCATGACATGACTCAATTACATTACAAACACTTCCCGGAATAAACATCGGGGTACAATTCATAAGATATACAAGTGAATACATTTCAAAGTTACAATTACATCAACACTCCTAACCTATGCATCACAGCAGTCCAGCGAGTCTGAGTTGGATCCTATTGACCATGAGGAGGGAACTCAACCCTGGGACTAAGGATCGGTACCCTCTTGAAGAAGAAAGTGCATAGTATGTTGGTAATCCCAAAATTCTTGGTATGGCCAAGCTTGCATTCTGTTAACTGATGTTTCATGCTACCCAACAAGGAATTTATTCCGTCATATATGATGGGCATAATACATTCTACTGTGTGGAACAAGAGAGGTCGTGACACATGGTTTAGTGATGTCCAACTTGATATCCTAGCTAGAACTAAAATTATCACTTTCAGACTAAGGCTCTAAATTGAATTGATGGGGACTTGACTTCCAACTTTTTTAGTATTGGGAAGCAAATATATAGCTATATACTCAGCAATACTCATGCCCCCACCTGCTCTATGAGCCCTAAGATTCACTACCTCACCTCGACAAGATAGTCCTCTGATGAAATAAATGTCTTATACCTCAAGTTTTAATGGTATTCCATCCAGTATGAGTGCCTCCATGTTCAGCTCTCGATAGTTTATAAGCATTTAAAGTAGTCTTGGTTGAGCCCTCATGCTCCCAAGGTTCCAAAACTTATAGAGCCCACACCTTTGAAAAGCTTATTGGGAAACCAAATTACCATGCACAGCCCTATCAACATCATCATGATCTCTCTCCCTCCACTTAACCACCATCTTTCAAAGTAAAAGGGATTTGAGGTTCCATAATTAAAAAAAACCTTCACGGTGTTGCACGCAGGCACAGTGTCAACATATATGTGGCCAAACAGGAAGGATTTGCCTTTCCCATGTGTATCTAGCTCTATATTCGACCTAATGACTTGTCACCCATGTGGGTCGAGAACCATAGTTTGTGTGGTAGAAATTTAAAAAATACACCATCAAAACTTGAAATAAAATCAATGAAATGAAAGAGCTTGGAGAGAGGAATTACGTGGTCCTAAGGGTTGATGATTTCCTGGCCTATAGCTCATGGAATTCACTTTTGAAATTTTAGGGTCCAAAGAGCTCCAAAATTACTATGAGAGGTAAAAAAACAAAATGGTATGGTAAATAGTGACTTTTTTACTCTTTATTAATTTTTTTACGCACTTCACTATAGTATATACCCTCCATTTATTATTTACATATGTTTTAGACTAATATTGTTATGCATGGTCCAGTTTTTATGCAGTTTCACCGAGCCTTAGTGGATTTTGATCGTTTTTGAGCTTGTTCACACATGTGGCAAGTATAATTTTTAACTGGCATATAGGATAGGGTCATATTTCACTTGCATTTTTGCATTATCCCATGACTGTGTCCCATTAACCATAGGTGCAAACCCAATTATTATTGGCATGAAACCTCCTCGTTGCTTCTAGAAGTGTCTTTATGTAACCAGTAGATATTTCCTGAGCATGGGTACCCTAGTTAGATCGTGTCTTCCCATTTGGTGCCCATGTTGAGCTTCCTCCTTAGGTCTGGGAGTCCCTTGTAGTCCCACCATGATTTCAAATAGAAACTTCATGTTATTTCTTATATTTTATGTTGGTTATCTCCCTTAGGGACTCCCATTTTATATCAAGTTGTAAATGCCATGCATGTGTCTGCTTTCCTTATTGAGATTAATGTCAAATCTCTGATTCACTTTTATAAGCCATATTGCTCGATCTTGACTCATTTCTAACCAAGCATAGCCTCTTATTTATCCTTTGCAACTTGATCACCCCTCACCCTAGAGGAAACATTCTCCCGAGTGTCCTTATCCTGTGCACATTTCCTTGCATTGAGAATAGGTATGTTCCACTACTTGGAACTAGTTCGCTAGATTGCGACACTTGTTTCCTCTTTGTTGTACAAAAAGAACACTTTATTCTTTTTCAATCTTTATAATATGATATAGACCAAAAAAAATTGAAAAACATAAAAATCCAGATGGGAAATGATATTGTATTATATTGGCAATCATCATGTCACCTTCAAACAGAGCATAGTTTATAAGTCCATCTATCATAGGTCGGGTTTTTTATTATGTACTTAGGATCTGTACTCGTTATTTAGAGTTTTCTCCACAGACTGATTAAGCTTCCAATCCCTATGGAGCCTCTGTTGATGGCTCATGTGTCACATAGTTGTCCTAGTTTTGATAATTGAGTCCATGCTTCCTAAGTGTATCCATTTTCCTTATGCTCTTAGTCGAAGGAAGTCTAGCTTGAGTCAGCCATTCCTGAGTTATCTAAACTCTACATGTCGGCCATTCCAGGTACATTATAGAGTTATGGTCCTACCTGGAACCCTGTGCCTACTTTCATCATTGGTAGGTGACCTTGAACTCACCATATGACATATCATCATTAGTCGTTGACTAAGTGGTTTCCCTCATGTTCGACGAAAAGAAATCTATTCACACATTTGGATTCATGTTGTGTCTTGGATTCCATTAGACCCTATTGGTGTTTTCCTCTCCTCTATCAATACTTTTCATCATTGGATGCTATTCAGAGGGTATCTTTCGCATACTACTTGCATCTGGTATGCACAAAAGACACACATTGTTACCGGTTCGAGTACATCTTGTTCATCCAAGTTCTTTCAAATAATCCAGCCTTGTTGAGTACCTCATGTTGGTTGGTGGGGGATGCCTTAATTCCCTCCTTCCAATGCATTCCGTTCCATTGTCTTCAGATCATTTATTCTAGAATTGAAATCTCGAGTCAGTTGTGTGCCTTGAGACTTGCAGTCATCAGTGGAAGGTTATATTGCCATCAACAGATTGGGAATACATCAATGTCCCCTGCTTGATGGATTCTTCAATTGTTTGACCTCAAATCCTTTATTCACACTTGTTGATTGCACTCGGTACCTTAACACCCATTTTCGTCATCGGTGGGTTGTTTCGTGTCTGTTAACCGTATACATCAATGATCAGTAATCAAACAATGTTTCATCATGTTCAACCTCAACACCTTTATTCACATGATGGGAAATGTACCATTGGAGATTTGTGTAGAAGACCTCAAATTATGGTGGAATTCCATAATTTCTACTACTTTGATCACGGTAGTACCCATGGGATTTCAGTTCTCATACTAGAGCAGTGTACCTTATCATGTACCAAATGTCTTCACGCAGTATGGAAACCAGACTCCACTGTGTCTTGTATGTGGCTATGACCACTTATGACATATTTATATTATTCCTATTCATGGGAATTGTACTTATATGTATCTGGGATTGCTGTATATACTCCATATATGCAATCATGTATACACAGTTATCATTGTATTATGCTGATGAGTGGCTAGTTCTTCCACTTGGATATTCACTAATCCATGTATGGGACTGTTAAAATTTATTGCGTCCATTATGTACCCCTCTGGCCTCACACAATAGGGGGAATATGTGATAGCGTGATTTGCCACACCTTATGCATCATGCCTTGATGGCCTTCCATTGTCCCTATGCAGACTCAATATACCCCCCTTACTCAATATAGCCCTGGTGCTTTGATTTAACCCTAAAATGACATTGTTGAAGACACACACAAGTCAACAGCTATGCATCTTGCATATATGAAACTTACACCATTACATTCCGCATACAACGAGTTTTGTGCTAAAAAACAAAAAAAAAATTGGAATTTTCCTCATCAAGTAATGAATAGCTTGATCCTTGGCCTTCCATATTCCTGGAAATTATTCGATTCGACCCTCCATTCCCCATTTGAGGGCTATATATTGATCCATTGTGAAGCATTGGAGGAGGATAAACTTTGAGAATAAGGAAACTATAGAAAATGCTTTCCCCATTCCCATATGCTTGACTCTGCATGCCTTTATCCTTGTTGATGGAACTCTTTATGTTCATCTCCCAAGCTTTCCATTTTCTTTGTGAGCTTTCCTTGCTATGGAGGATTGAAGTGGTGAAGGCTCAGGTGGAGGAAATTGGTTTCTCAGTTTTGATGAGGTGCCAACAGAGGTTGTCATGTTGCATCTCTTTTTTTATGTTAATAGAAATATCCATTTCTCATCCAAATTTCATGTGCAATTGTTTATATTTGTATCCATGTGTATAGTTTCTTTATACATGTTTAAATGGATTATGCTAGTTTAAATGCTAACATTTAATTATTTTATATGCTTGGATATATATTTGTTGTTGAGGACAAATTGTAGGGAACAAGCATTTAATCTCGAGCTCAATGAAGGCCTTCTTTGAACATCCGGTTGAGGTGCGATTTCTATCCTTTAGTTGTTAGCTTCTTTAATTTATCTAGCATATTTGAGAATGGATGTGATTTATGGCGTCATCATGTTTGTTGTTGTCCACCCCAAGTCATAGGAATATTTTCTCTGTAACACCAGGGACATGATAGAGTGGTATCAGACGAAGAAAACTTGACAAAATGGTGTTTGAATGAGTTTCCCATCATCTCAAAGGGCCACCGAGGTGACCGGGGACATGACAGTTTCAGCCACTTCCACTCGTTGTTAATTTTCCTTAATAATATTTCCACCCTTGGAATCGGCCACCAAACTTTTCTTGACAACAACCCTTTGTCCAAACTCAAATTTTCCTTTGAGATTTCAACCCCCATGGATCAAACAACCTTAGTGATTATTTGAAGTATACCCGTTTTCTTCTCTGCCATGTGTATGTTTGTCTGAGGTTTCATTGTCGATGGTTACGGTTACAGGTAGAGGGATATTTTGAGAGTAAACAGTTGAAGTTCATTGTAGAGAAGGAGAATTCCTAGAAAATTTCACCGAAAAAGACCCTGGGATTGCCGAAGATAATCTGTTAGAATTTTGGTTGTAATATACGGAACTATCGAAAAAACAAAAACCCTAGTGAGACTACCAAAATTCTTCTAGCAAACTATGCAAATGGATACTTTCATGTCCCTTGCTCTGATAGCAAGTTGAATTTTTATGTCAGTACATATTTCAATCAATTTCTTTAACATTTCATCATTATGCGTTACAAAGTAACCATCAACTGAACATAAATCATATACAACATGCTAAAGTAGATCAACGGGATCACATGTAGATATCCATGCACAAGTATACACAAGATATATCCTGGGAAACCCTTCTTCACAAGGGGAGAAAACTCAACAACCTTTCTTAGAAGATTTTTTCCAGTAAAACAAAGTACAGTCCAACCATGATCAAACCCTAGTTCACAAGGGTATATCAAGCATTAAGAAACCCTAATACATAAACATAATCAAAGTACTTATATCCAACGTGATTCCTCCTTGAACCAACGCAATGCATGAGAAACACATAACATATGATATCACCAAGATACAAGAGATCATGAGGCAACCATAACGTAGATGAAGCTCCTCCTCCCTTGCGCTAGAATAGAAGATATATGTATATGAGATGTGTGTACAAATAAGAAAAATGGCATTCTATTTATACAAGTGCTTGTCCTTCTTTTATTATATGCGTGTCCACATCCATATTCACATGATGTCACCTTAAATCCACACTGACCCACTTATTTTATATTATGTACCCACTTGGTATGTATCACTTAGGTTTTTTTCCATGTTCAATGGTCATGTACTACTTCCAAAAGTCCTCTTCATTCTTCTTAAAAAAAAAGTATCTACCAAACACCAGCACTCATGTCTCATTCCTCTTTTCGAGTCACACAAGAACTTCATTCTTTAACCTTGTAAAAACATAGTCTTGACAATATCATAATTTAAGGGAATATTGGTGAACCTCTTTATAAGGCACGTTACTTTCTTTCATTCTACTTTAAATTGAGTATTTTGTCAATAAGAATCCTTCCCTCACCATCTTCGACTATGAAGCCATGACATCAAAATGATGATTGAAACCATTAGAGTGATGTATACTTTCAATGTAACGAGGAATAATCTTTCAAAACCATTAGTTGAATCTTAGTTCAAAATTACAACCTTGGCTTGTTCAATATGAATGTGATGCATAGTGTTTCAAGAGTGCTTTAGAAGTGCTAAATTTTAGATACAATTATTTGATAAATATGCACAATGTTCTTTTAATCTAACTTGAACCGAGCATATGGTTTTCCCAACTTAAGCTTTGCCACATATACTAGGATTAGATAAACTCATTTTCTTAACATATGATTGATTTAATCAATAGTTTTATCCAATATCATTTTGATATTAGGAGGGTCAATGCAACCTTAATATTATTTTTCTTAAAAAAAAATCAAACTTTTCTATAACAAAGTGATTATGGCGTCAATAATATAGTTTTAATTTTGATGGTCATATTTTTATATATGCTTTGCTGTGTAGATTTTGTTATGGGTCAATAATATAGTTTTAATTTTGATAGTCATGTTTTTATATATGCTTTTGCTTGGTAGATGTTCTTCCTTATTTGGTTTTCATGGTATTTATGTTTTTTAACAATAAAAAAATTATTTTTTTGGTATAGGTGTTTTTCATTCGAAATCTTGATTTAAATGATGTTAATGTTTTACATAGAATGATGGTGAAATTTTATATTTTTTTTATAAACTCATCATTATTTTATAAGTATTATATTAAAAAAATGATTAATATAAAAAAATTTAATATCAAATGATTAAGAAAATAATAAGCTAAATTTTTCATCATATTTGTTATGATTTTTTTTTAAATTTGACTTGAAGTATATATATGATATTTAAAAAAAATTAAGATATATATATATATATATATATATATATATATATATATATATATAAAATTCAAAACTGGATAAGATTGAAAATTAATTAATTAGTTTGAGATTTCTATTTAGGTTTTTATTTTTTAAGACAACGAGGGCAATGGAGTATAATTGTGTGGTCAAAGTACGTTGATAAGTTTAAGGATTTAAATATCTTACTAAATAATTTTGAAAATATATAAAATATATATTAAAACATTTTGGTTATATATATATATATATATAGTATTTTAAAAAAATTCAAAACTGGATAAGATTGAAAATTAATTAATTAGTTTGAGATTTCTATTTAGGTTTTTATTCTTTAAGACAACGGGGGCAATGTAGTATAATTGTGTGGTCAAAGTACGTTGATAAGTTGAAGGATTTAAATATCTTACTAAATAATTTTGAAAATATATAAAATATATATTAAAACATTTTGGTTGGAAAGGATCTGCCATCTCTGTGAGAATAGGAACATTGAGATGAAAATCACTTCCTCTTAGAGTGCCCTGCGTACACCCACATTAAATCTTAGTTTCCTAATCTTTGTTGCAACACCGGCCTTCCTAGCCTTTTAACTTGTCAAAATTATAGTGAGCTCAGGACGCTTCTCACAAAGCTCTTTGAGCATAGGAATACAATTTTAAAACGAAGTAATTAATTGGTTTCTTTAGATTCGATAGACCAAAGTTTGGTCTCAGTGGATGTTAATCATCATTATCATCATCATCATAACCATTATATTTTATTTATTATATAAATAAATGATTATTAAAAATATTAATTATAGATTAAAGGGAAGTGTTGAAATAAGAAAAATAAATGAAGTATACATATATTAAATGGTATTATATGAAAGATATTGTGAGTAGGAACCTTTTTTTTGTGATGGCTTATGGATAATGTTATGGGGTAAATGTTGTTGGTACATTTTTACTTTGACTTATAGTAGTAATATTGGAGTAGGAATATGATTAGATATAAATAAATAAAATAGTACAATTAAAATATGGATATATTTAAATTTGAAACATATTATATGAAATAGTAGTAATATTGGAATAGGAATATGATTAGATATAAAAAAAAGTAGTACAATTAAAATATGGATATTTTAAATTTGAAACATAATATATGATATAATAACATGAAAATAAAGTTAAATAGATATGGGTCTATGGTCTCAATGTATGTATTTTTAATGTTGATTAAATAATGTGTATGATTTTTTTCCACATAAAAAATACATACACTTGATATTTCGAGAATCAAAGTATACAATTACATTAAATCAAAATTTATATTTGACAACAAGTCAATCTAAACCAACCTTCCAACTTCAACTTCATATTGACTTGATTTAAATATTTTCTCAAATTCCAATAAATGGTCTACACCTTCAAGCACAAAATAATATCATATCTTCTTACAAAAAAAGGACGTGAGGAAAAAAAAAGAAAATAACATCCTCGTAAGCATCCATAAACAAGTTTGAAGGCTGCAAAGATCCTTAAAAAATCACAACATAATCTTGAAATTTGTAATCTCCGTATCCAGATATTCTCAAGGATTACTCTTGAGTGAATAATCAACCAATGGAAATTAACTCTATATTGAAAAGATAAAATAATTATTGAAAATGAAATATGATGAAGTGAGTTATATATATATATATATATATATATATATATATATATATATATATATATATAGTAAAGGCACTTTGGATACCATCCATGAAAGGATGTATCCTTTTAGAATAGTTTACTAATAACTATTTATGTGTTATTAAGATTAACATTTATATATATTTTTTATATTACATTTATTCTTATATTTTATTTATATTATACATAATTAATGCTTATTCATATTTATAACATTGCATTCTTCTTCAAAGATGCTTTGTCCTCAAAGCACTATTGAACAATCTTCCTTTTCTTTATTTTTGGTCTTGGTGTATGTTTTGTCATAATTGTGGCTACATGATGATATGAGCTAGTAAGTGTTGAGCACAACTTTCGAAATGAAAAATGATTGATTCATCCTA
>LPNX010356583.1:0-112943 GCA_001517045.1 Pseudotsuga menziesii | reverse complement strand
ATATATATTGTCACTTGTCTCCGACTTTCACGATCTTTGCTTTCATTTGTGGTAGTATACATATTATCTTTTGGCTTCTTAATTTCTTCCTCTAGTTATTGATTAAGATTTCTTAGGCAATGTTTTTCTTCCCGCTTTTCGAATATTTTCCCTTCAACATCTTCATGAAATCTTTCTGAATTCCGAAAACTTTTTTATTTTTTATTTTATTTTTGTAGCTAGAATTTTGTTATGGTTTCTCAGTCGAAATACTTCTTTAGTATTTCCTTATAATGGATTATTCATTTTCGCAATTTCCAACTTATACACCTTTTTAGTTTTGTCATATTTTTGTTGGAGTTCTTTCATGTGTTGTTGATGTCGATATATCTCTAATTCTTGACTTTCTAACTTCCTTTGGACTTGATCCAATTCTTTATATTTGTCCATGAAGAGCTTTCTTATACACTTTATTTCTTCTTCTAAATCGTCATTGATTATATAAGCTGATTCTTCGTCATTCTTTGACTTTTGGATTGTGTGTAGATTGGGTGGTTGGGAATAAGGAATGTTACCCTCCCCACCTAAGTTCAAATATTGGGGATTAACTTTTTATAAAAAAGAATATTAAGCCTTAGGACTCACCATTATAATATATTTTCTTAAATAGACTTGTAAGGCACTTTAACGGTTGATCCTTCACTCTATAATGTAATTCTTTTTTCTTTTATCATAAAACCTATTTTTATTAATGTAATGGTTTTCTATAATAATAAAAAACTAAGTGTGGTTTCATAATACAATGGGTTGTTGTTTTTCCCCTTTTCTTCTTCTTTTTATTGTTTTACCTCTTCTATTTTATGTTTGGTCAAAGACCATAATTTTAGGGAAACCTTAGGATAATGGTTAAAAACCAAATTACACAAAGTGGAAATAATAGACAAGGGCCATATCGCCCTGATACCAATGTAATATATGTATCTGGATATTCTTAAGGATTACTCAAGTGCATAATCAACCAATGAAAAATAACTCCATATTGAAAATATAAAAATAAATATTGAAGATGAATGATGAGGAAATATTACAAAGTGAGTGCCATATATATACTAATTGTAAAGACACTTTGGATACCATCCATGAAAGGATGCATCCTTTTAGAATAGTTAACTAATAACTAATTATGTGTTATTAAGATTAACATTTATATATTTTATTTAGATTACATTAATTCTTATATTTTATTTATATTATAATAATTAATGTCTATTTATATTTATAACAAAATTCCATAAAGGAGAGTGATCCTTCTTGCACCCTCAAAGCTTCCTTTGACAGAGAATTTTCCATAATGTTCTATTCTCTACGCACACGACTGAAGAAAAGTTCTACCTGCAACAATCTAGTCATGTGCTTCCACCAATCCAAAGCTAGCACTTCTAGTCGATCCCTCCTTGAAACCCAATCCAATATGGCCTTGGAATCCCTAAACATTTTAAGACGCCCAAAGCTCCAATGTTCATTTAAAATATTACTTGGAAGATTAGTTACAAATTTATTTGAAATGACATTTGGGTTTTTACTTTGTCTTAATGTGTTCATTGTCTTGTGATAGTGAAGTTGCAAATGATATAATACTTGAGCGTTATTGTAATTCCACTCTTATATTAATAATTAATGTATGATTAATTTTTTAAAAGGTAAACTACATCCTCAACCTGAGTTATTTTAGTTAAAATTCCACTTTTATCTTAACCATTAAAATTTAATAATAAAATTTCCTCAAATTAAAAAATTTAAATATAAATATATTGCAAATATATTTACGCATTTTAAAATTTCATACTATTTTTATACACAAACTCCTAATACTACTAAATTTCCCTACTATACTATAATAACTAGACCAATAATATAGTATTTACACTTGCTATGTAAAGCATCCACACAACACTAGTTATATTTAAACTTTTCTAGAGTGCCACCAAACCTTTCCACAACACTAGATAATGTGCCATATCATCATAAGATTGTTTCTATTGTCTTTGTTACTACCTTCATGCCACTCTATGATACACCCCCACATGCAATGTATAACCAAGCTTCAACCAATAACATAATGCCAAAAGTTGAAGGCGACATGTCAACCACTTAACAAAAGTTTAATGAAATTCTAGTGAACAAAAGATGGGTACATAGATCTTCATGCAAATTTTCTCCAATATCACTATCACTTTGCAAGTGAGAGTGAGAGATCAGATTATGTCTCCAAGGTCAAAAGCTAAAAGTACATAATAGGGAACCTTAGTAGTTCATCAAATAATAGTTGGAAGATGGGTGCACCCTAGCTGGTTATCCAATTCATAATACCACTTTATTCTTGGTTTAAGGTCTTTGTGGAGTGGTGATAGGAAAAGTCACAATCACTTCTTGAGGCCCCTATGCTTTCAAAGAAACAATCTCAAAGAACTCGTTGTCTCTATTGCCTCTTAAGGCTCTTTAATCTAGAGCTGAGCTTTTTTTAATAAAACGTCAAGTTATCCCAAAGTTGTTCAGTCATCTATACTTTATGCAAGACTCAAGGAACGCTTAAATAACACTCTAACAAACAACTTTAATAGATTATGGACTTATTTCATAATGTTAACCAAATGATTATACTTATTAAGACAATGTATTAATAATAAGTATTTGTTTTAATACTTAGTATCTATTTTAATCATTGATAGGAATGAAGTGGAGATTTGTTGGTGGTGGAAGGCAATTTGGAAATTCAAATGTCTTCTTAAGTCAAAACATTTTGTATGGCTTTTAATGTCTAATACGGCTTTAACTTGGGATGTTCTATGTAGAAAAGGAAGGGAAGGGCCGGGCAGGTGTTATTTATGCAAAGTAGATGGAGAGTCAAATTTTCATTTAGGTGTGGACTGTGCTTATACAAAAAGTGTATGGAAAGAAATTGAATCGAAGCTGCTTTTAAACAATTTATGGATGGGGAATTATGTGGAAGCATGTCTTAAGACTTGGTGTCTTAATAAGGGTTTAAAGGATATAAGATCTTTACCTATTATTGTTCTTTGGTTTATATGGAAGGCTAGGAATCAGAGCTGTTTTGAGGATTTTCTCCCTTTGCCTATACAGGTTTCATCTTTTTGTTTGGGTATGTTAAGATCCACTCCACAGGGAAGCATTTATTTAAAACTAGAGTGGTGGTTGAGGAATCTATTGACAAACTATTCCTTGGGGCCATTTTGATGGATCGTCCGATGGTGATCCAAAAGTCTGTGGAGAAGGAGGAATCTTATATTTTTTTTAGGATCGTTTTATTTCTTTTAAAGATGGTCTTGGGAATGGATCTAATAATTATGTTGAATTCCTTGGTTTAAAACTACTTCTAAAACTGGCTTTAGATAACCAAATTAGTAAATTACAAGTTTTTGCTAACTCACAGCTTGTTATTAACTGGGTAAATGGCTTGTACAGAATGCATAATTTGTTGCTTTCTCCACTACTTTCTGAAGTTGTAATATTTTTTCTGGAATGTTGGATTTGGTGGCCTTTCAGCATATATACAGGGAAAGGAATTTTGTAGCAGATGGCTTTGCAAAAGATGGCTCTCTGGTTCGGGAAGGAGTTTGGCAAATTATGAAACAATGGAATTCTGAGTTTTCAGAGACTTTGTCAACATTTTAATTTTTGGATGATCATGATACAGACTTTTGTGGAGTTTTCTTTTAAATGAAACTTATAGTAGTTGTACCCCGGTGGCATGGTTTTGGGTTTTTGATATGATGTATGTCTTTTGATAGCTTTTTTTTTTGAGACTATGTGTCTCTTTTACTGATCAATGGTTTTCTATTGCCTTGAAAAGGTTTATGGTTTTGGGTTTTTGATATGATGTATGTCTTTTGATAGCTTTTTTTATTGAGACTATGTGTCTCTTTTACTGATCAATGGTTTACTATTGCCTTGAAAAGGTTTATAGTTTGCAAACTTATGAAACATGTGAAGCGATTTTTTTCTGTGAAAAGAAAAACATTTGTTTTAATAAATAAGATAACTTATTAATAATAAGTTTTTGTTCTCATTAACAAGCTTAGTTTTAATGGTTTATAGACTTCTTTTAATTATCTAATTAACACTTATTTTTACTCTTTGAATATTTTCAACTACTATATTTAAATTAATAGACAATTTTGTAACTTTCATTTTTTATCTTTTTAACCTTTGACTTTTCTCACACTAAGTTAAAAATAATAATAATAATAATTAATTAATTAAAAAATAAAATAAAATAAAATTCTTTACTATATTATATTATATTATTTTATTTTTCTAACTAGTTGTTAATTTTCTATTTATACTTGGAGGGTCCACCATGGGTCACTTATCAATTTCCAAATTGAAGATAAACAATTATAAAAGTATATAAAAAGTAAGTAGTAGTTGATGCATAGATAACTTATTAGTGGCATTTAACTTGGGACCTATGTCACAAGTTAAGTGGTTGTGCTAGTTTAGAACTTAGGGTAGATTAGCACCTATGTTTTTCCTAGATTGCATAAGAATGAGACAAGTGTATTGTCGAGATTGATTTTATGGAAGTCATTCCAAATTTAAAATAAACAATTATATAAAAAAAAAAGAATAAAACAAATAAATTGTTAATAACACTTAACTTATAACCTATCTGTATTCACCAACCACAAATTAATTCAATATGCTCATATTAACCACAAGTTAATTAGATACACTAGTATTACTAATTAAGAAAATATATCAATGATAAGCCTTTACTTTATCTCTACAACCTTAGTTTTAATACTTCATTTGTATACATACTTTTTGCCACCATAAAATTATTAAAAATATTTAATTAATAAAAATTTCAAATAAATTTTAACTAAATTGAAATCCCTGATATTCCATCCTATCATGATCAAATGTAGGCCAATATCAAATACATAATATATTTTACATCTAAAAATAATTTCTAAATGATAAAAAATCTGATCTTGTATTTATACAGGAATAAAGTTGTTTAAATCCGGATATGGTCGAGAACTTTCAGGATGAGTATTTAATTATTCATTCATTTGGATAAGGATCAATGGGGACATACATGAGGCTGAATAGATAAGGCTAATCCGAATATGGAATATGCTCCTCTCGTTCATTACCTCAAATTCCGGAGAACCCCCCGTTCCACTGGCCCACGTGTCATAGGAGTCAAAGTAATCTTCGAAAATGTAAAAGTGCCGTCGCTACTTGCGGACCTGGCAAGCGAGCCTTCCGTTATTCGGATAAGGCTACCAAAACCGCCACCTCGAATACGTAAAACCGCTGGCTGTGGACCCGAAAACAGCCCACGAGGACCTTTCGCCTTTTCTGGACAGAGAGGTATGTCGCGCCGCAAGAAAAGCCCCCGACCTGGAGGGTTCCACGTGGCGAAATTTCTGTGGACATTCGCGGAGCTGTCCTTATCAGCTGCCGGCTATAAAATGCCGACGACGACCGCTGCCAGGAGAAGAATTTCGGTTGTTGCAGAAAGAAAGGAATATAAATTCCGTGACAGAAATTCAAGATCGTCATTCCATTCCATTTCAAAACCCTAGTTTCTTTACGAGGTGTAGCCATGGCGGAAGAGCGATTCATATCGGCATGCGATGTATCTTCATCTTCTTCTTCTTTCTCTATTTCTTCACTCGATTCAACGGCCTCTTTGGCTTCCTCGGACGATATCACAGACAGCGGCAATTCTTCATGGGGTTTCTCGCCTCCCGATGGCAGTGGCGGCCCTCTCTTTCACATGAAATCTCTCGGTGACAGCCTCCCTTGTCGCAAGTAAGTCTAATGAGAACCAGATATTCATTTAGAAAATCGTTTTTGTTCATTTTGAACGGGATCTGTTGCAATCTTTTGTTGATTTTGGCTGTTTCTTTGAGTAATTTGCAGAAGGGGTTTGTCCAATTTTTTCACCGGCAAATCGCAGTCGTTTACGTCTCTGGCAGATGTGAAATGCGCGGAAGATCTCGCCAAGCCGGAGAAGAAGCTCAAGAGTTCCCACAGCTGGGAATCGACGGTAAAATCATCATATAATAATCAGGCCATTCGATCATCAATACTGTCGTCAGGTTCAGTCGAATCCTTTAAAGCGCTGCGCAAGGCTTCCAATGGCGCTAAGATGGGCAAGAAAGGTAGACGTTTAATGTCCACGAATTCCTACAGGCCACAGCAATCGCCTCCAAAACAGATTATATAGGATTCAATGGCAACAGACAAATTACTGATTTACAGATCCGTATCCAGCCGCGAGTGCTGAACAACAATGTACCTAATGCTTCAGAATAGTGTTCTTTCTCTTCATTGTAAACTTCTCAAACCCTAACGGGGTTCGATTGAGGGGCGGAACAAAGCCCATTTGCTGTAACATACACATTAATGCCAGATCTTCAAAGGGCTTTCATATTTCAATCACTGCTGTACTATTGCTGTACTATTGCTTCAGTGTTTTTTATTTTTAATTGCGTTTAATTGTTTGGTTGATCCTGCGTTATGCGCATTGCATTTGCGGGGCTTCGAACCGTGTACCTTCCATTTTTCCACGCGCAGGCAATGCCTTGAGCAAGAGGTAACGCCATTTACCTCCATATTTTTAACCACTAATTTTACATAAACCTAACTTAAACGCGTTAAAACTTGTTCCTTACTGTATACGCGTTTGCTATTTTCTACTTTTAAAACTTGGTCTTTCTGGTCTCTCTTTTAAGAGACAAACTTAGCTGGGAAGGTACGCATATTTCCTTTTTAATATTTATATGCAATACCATTCAAAAGTGCATGGTACAATCTCAACTTGCATTTGCCTTACGAAACCTAACTTGGTGAAGAAAATACATATTAACATTTTTATTTCATTACTTTGAAATCATTAGAAAACTAATAGATGGATGATTAATTGACAAATTGAAATTATGTTTATAATTTTTTTTATTAATTAAAAACCCAAGGGTAATATCAATTATGTTTTATTTAATATTAAAATTATTTAAATAAAACAAATAAAAATAATAAGACAGTGTTATAAATATTATAATATGATATTATAATAATTTGATTCCTTAGAAAATCAAAGATTTAAGCATCATAAAACACAATGTCATTGTCATTTATAATTTTATAGGTTTGTCTTTTTAATAAAAATAAACATATTTTTATTGAGTCATATAAACCTTAAATTAATATAATTTGAATGGTTAGAAAATCAAAGGTTTAAGCATTATAAAACACAATGTCATTTATAATTTTGATTTTTTAATAAATAGATTTCTATTAAGTAATATAAATTTCAACCTTTATTTTAGAGGTAGATACTTTTTATTCTTTCTTAAAAACAAATTGTAATTCTCATTCATAAGAGAGAAACTACATGTTGTATAAATTTATGGACAATGCCCTGTTTTTCAGATAACAGTTTGTGGATAAAGTGAAGTTTAAAGTATTTTTTGCAAAGCTTTGATACATTGCTTATGTGTATTAAGTGCTGGTAATGCTTTTTTTTTAAAGGTGTTTGTTATTGTAAAGATTTCAGTACAGTTTTTGGCTGCTGGACAGATTTTTGACAATGGACAATACTAGCTATTTGTCTATCTGTGGATTGTATATGATATATCAATATATATATGGTTTTTTTATGTGGAAAAAAAAATTATGTATTTCAAAATCTTCATTCAAAATAATTACATATCCAAAATATCAAAAACATTAAAATATATGATACATAAAAATCCTCGTTTAAAATAATCACATATCCAAAATATCAAAAACATTAAAATATATGAGACATAAATCGTTCAAAATAATCACATATCCAAAATATCAAAAACATTAAAATAACTATCCAAAATATCAAAAACATTAAATATCTAATACATAAAAATTACATTATTATAAGATTTGAAGTTTTTATGTTATCCACGAAAAATACATTATGGAATTTTTTGGTGAAAATTATAGCCCATGGCCTAATTTTGAATTTTTTTTTCTAAAAAATATTTATTATAATCCATTTTTTAATATGATTCAACAAAATTCCATAAGATTACAAATTTTTATTCCAAATTGTCATAATTATCCAAAAACTATATATAATCATTAGAAATTTGAATATTTTTTCAAGAATATCACCAAACATTTATGGTTGAAAATTGATAATTAGTAAGATTTTCCTTTTTTTACACTTTAAGAAAATTATGGATCCTTAAAATTTCTCATGATGTCTAATAGAATTATCTCAAACAATAGATGAAGAAGTGTGTCAAATGTAATCAAAACAAACATGTGAGTAGACTAAAGGTAAAGAGGCACTCTTTGATTCATTGTTTCTTGATGGAGAGCATCCTTGAGAGAGCATTTGCTTGCCCATTTCACTCTTTGTACACACCTAAAGTAATAGAGTAAAAAATGAGTATGAAATTTAGAACTTCCTCATACATAGACCTCAACACAAGATTTCCCATGCTAAAACAACCCCTCATCTATTTGATCACTACCACCGAATCTTTGGAGACCTAAACTTTTGAAACAACTTTTTCAAGCTTAAAGAAATAGCAATACTTTTAAAGCAAATAGTTGAGCATAGTTGTTTGTTTTCCTACCCAACCCCACCTTGACCTTGAAAAAAAGAGAACCATTGAGATAAACTACCCCTCATAGCCCAAAGATAGGTAAGTTCCCTTGACAAGCCGCAATAAAAATAAGTGTAAGCCCCACTTTTATCAATTTGCTCGACTTATTGATCTTTGAGGTTTGACCTTAGGAAAAAATACAAACCTATTCCAACTAGAAGAATTGCACATTGTATGGGCATAATGAACTTATCCTCAAACATATTTGCTTACGAGGTAGCCAAATTTCCCATACTACAATTATAGAAAGAGCCTTGAAACCTTTTAGTTTGGGCTTGGAAAACTTGTCTTTGATGCAAGCCTCAATTGTTTCTCCTTGCAAATTGGTGAGCCATAGAATTACAACAATAAAATCTATTGAATCAGTGACTTGTACTCACTAATAAATTTAGGGTTATGATGTTTACATAAAAGTTTGTTTTGTTACCCTTAAAAAAACAATTTAAATGGATGAAAATTCTCTTTTTTTTTTGCCCTTTACAAATATCAGTTAATTGTTGTAAAATGAAGAAATTTAGTTAAATAGCATTTATTTCTCTGCTTAATTGACGTCAAGTCTCCATAATCACATTTTTTTAATATGTCTACCTAACATTGACTAATAGACACTTGTGGAAAATAGTTTTGGGTGGACAAGTATTAAAATACAAATGCTTGAAATAAAGAAACCCTATTATTTTATTAAGAGTTGGTATTAGGTGACATGATACTACAAGGAAATTTTGCTACACATAATTGAACATTTGGTTCAATTATGGTTCAAAATTTGTAAATGCTAGTTGAAATCTTTATTTGGGAAATTCTTTAAATGCATATTAATTATTTGGTCAATATTTTGTTGAATAGAAAGCAATTTGAAATAACCCTAACTTAATTGGTGGTGCATCTAATCGGTTTTCTTATGTAGAGGATGTAATAAAACAACATGGCTCTCACCATGGATGTTGATATTGATGAATGATATTATTCTGCACATACAAATGATAGTAAAAACCATCTAAGAATCATCCCAAATTTCTTGAGATTGGTGATGGAAAGTGTTATTGCGGCCTTTCAACAAAATGAAAAGCCATAAATAGAAAATGAGTTAACAAGCCAATAACTAGAAAGTATTGCTTAGGGCATGGGTATTTGAAAGACTAAACCAAACATTACCCGTTGGTAAGATAGAAAAAAACATGTTTTTTTGTCTTTTTTAGAAAGTTTTAAACACTTTAATTTTGATACTAATTGTATTTATTTAATTTTTAATAGTTACAGAGAAAAAACACCTATGCTTGGAATTCATAATGCTACAATTTTAAAAGAGATTGTGAGGTCGATAGAAATGAAGCTGACAACATAAAAGGAAACGACATTGATATTATTCAGTATGAATGGATAAATAGGTTGAACCTTGACACCTTTGTTTCCATGGATGATGCCATGCCTGCAGATGAGAGCTATGAATATATTGATGATGTACCTCTTAATGATGAGAGACAAAAACCCCTATACAAAGACTCAAATACATGTCTTCTCTCGGTTATGTTGTTGGTCAACTTGAAGGTTATGAATGGTATTTCAAGCACATGTATCACATAGATATGATGCATGCAAGATCATTATTTATATAAATATAAGTATTTTTCTATTTTTTTGCGATTGCATTATAACAATTTATTGTCACTATTGAGAATATTAATGTTTTTTGTAGAATTTTTAAGTGGTATTCTCCTACCATCATCAAATACTAAACCCAATACATATTGAGAATTATGTGCCCTTATGAAATACATAGGAATGTAGTATCACACACTTTTTTTGTAAATAAGAAAGTATTATATTACTACAAAAATATTACATGTCCACCATTACAATTCATAACGAGAGCCACAAGAATAGGCATATCAAAATGCTATGGTTTCTCCTTCCCATCTTGACCGACTGGCTCAAAACCAGCTCACTAAGGTGAGGAATACTACCACCATAGAAGGGAAATACATAATCGAAACCAAATCTACTGCAACTTAAAAGAACATACGCTCGCATAAACAAACCTACTAAACCATCTACCTTATGACTATTATACGCTTGGGCATACCATAAACAACTAATCATTTGTTTAACCATTAAGGAACCTATGGATTTGCCTCACTGCTCCATGGACCATATTAATGTGGGCCTGTTGAATTGCCTTCCATCTACACTAGAGAGGGTGCAAACCAAATCCCCAATTTACCAACCATCACTTTAATCTTTCAATGCATGATCCTATAGTCGGCATTATTCCCTTTCCATTCACGAGTCAACTCCTCACCCCCTACTCTTTCTATTTCCTTTCCATGAGCACTCAATCCAACATGAATTTCATAACCCGGGTTTGTGGCCACAATACGATCATACACTACCATTGTACCTTTGTTGGTTCTTGGTTCATGCACTCAGTCTGCAAGTTCATTAAAATCCTCAGTCAAATTCATCTCTTTAACCTCCTCCCACAAGTCCTACTCAATATTTTCAAGATCTTATTGAATTGAGACCAGAATGTGTTCTTTGAAGAACTAGGCCGATTGAGCTTCCCGATGTTGCTCCTTGGTATCCCGAGTCAGAGAAACCATCCCCTTCCCCTTCTCCTCCCAAATCGCTTCCCTCCCCCATTGTCTCCATCGCCCCCAGCCACCAATACTCCAAATTGAAAAAATCAAACTCCTGACCTCCACTCACTAGCAAATTCATGATCAAAATACCTCCCCATAAATGCTCATGGATACCTCTAAAATATTGTCGAAAATAAAAGAACAAATCCTCCATAACAAACTATAATAACCTTCACGAGTTTCCTCATATCCCACCTAGATCTTGTACCACGTCGTAAAACACCTCCCCTTTCAACCATGATTTCCCATTTTACTGGTTGTGTACTAATTGCTTCCCCGTACAAATGCATTACCTCCTCATTCTCTCATCTTTCTCTATAGCTAACTCCACCTTTCTCCATCCATTTATTGACCTATGGGCATGAAAGCATTGTCATTGTCATGAAACAACTATTGTAATGATGTTGGCACATGGATTTGGGAAATCGTCATGTGCCCTCTTCCTCCCTCTTCATCACTAGAATTTTGGTCAATGTCACACAATTAATGCATGTCTTAATAATAATATTATATATTATGGAAAACATGTAATGAATTTGAATACCCTAAATGTAGAATTAGTAGGCATTGAGCTAATTAAGTAACAATAAGGTGCCCCACAAGGTACTTTATCATATCTCCATAATTCCACATTTTGAAATATTGTTCAAATGCAAGAACATAGCACAATTTATGAATTATCATGTACATAAGAGAAGTGAATTTAGTGTTATGTGAATTCTGAAAGATGGTTATGCATTTAGGGACATCAAAAAAAGATAGCATCTTTTTAAAGAAGAACCTTGTAATGTTAGAATTTCAATGACGATAAATGGTTTTCATCCATTTGAGGAGCTCAATCCAATTTACTCAACTTAGCATGTTTTTCTTATAAGCAATAACCTTCATCATTAGATGTTAATAAAGAGAGAGCAGATAATGTCGACATTACATGTTTGTTTTTTGTGAGCTCGTAACCACATGGGATTTGAACTCGTGAACTTCCATTTACAACTTCTCATCTCAATTACTCATTACCAATTTCTCTAATCCATATGGGCCATGTTGATTACATGTTCACAACATACGGATTTTTATTTTTATTTTTTTGCTACATAGTTTTATGTACAAGGGATTTAATTATTTGTATTTTCAAATAACTATGTAAGTACCAAGTTAGAGATGTGGATGTATTTGTTTGAGCCTCTTATTAAATAAATTTTAAATCATGTTCCGACATCACTAAGTACAACATCTCCAAACCAATAAGCCAAAAAAAATTTCATTTTCATTGAATACTTATATGGTCAATTCATGGCGCACCAAGGATAACACATTTTTGTGGTATGTAAATTGCAATGTGATTCTATATATCCTCTACTATTTTATATATATATATTCTATTTATTCTAATAAAGAATCTAATTCCACTTATGTTTCCCAAAGGTCATCAGGGTAGGCTTCCACAAAATGATACTCCATCCAATTCAATGTGTTTCCCTAGTATGAGCACCTACAATTAACTCACTTGTTTGGCATATTGCATATTGTAAAGAAGGTCATAGAATGCTTATGGAAAATTCTAAATGGAAAGAATAACAAAGACAATTGTTAAAGTTATTTGTGACATTGAGGAAGTCAAGGTAATGCAACATTTGAATCACTCATATAGAAATAGAAAACCGACCAATCTTCCATGTTTATTAATAGAGAAAGAGAGTGATGTTGAAAAAGAAGTTATACACGGTATTAAATTTTCCACTAGTTTTGTTTCAAATATAAACATATATTAATAAAAAAATATGATTTTGGAAGGGAAAAAAGGCACTGTTGATATAACTTTATTAATGTTTGACATTTTATAATAGTTATCATCTTATAATATATGCAATATTTGTTAGCAATAGATGTTTGTTTTTAATCAAAAGTAAATGATAATACTTCCTTCCTTGTTACAACATGTTTTACTTCTAGATCTCTCCCAAACAACTTAGACAATAACATAAAGCAAGTTCTATATGATATTAACAAATACACAAGGTAAGTAAAAAGTTATAATTGAATTGTTACTTGTAAAACTTGTTGACATTTGATTTACTTGCATTGTATAATTTTATGTTGACACATGTGATTTCTTTGCACTTTTAGGTGGTTGTCATCTAAGGAAATATATAAAGAATATACCAAGTATTGGAAGAGAGAAACCCCCCTCTAATGTGTGAAATGAAAAATAATCTACCTCTAATCTTTTTTAATTCATAAGAACATACCTTATACACCTAGTTGAGAATATTGCAATATCTGGATGTATACACAGAAGGGAAATGTGGGTGGTGGATAGGCACTTGAAAGTATTGAAGGCTTGTGTTAAAAAAATATCACATTAAAAAGACTCAATGGGTTGAAATCTATATGGTATATCAGTCCATGGTGTGTTTTAGTGAGTACTTACCCCAAGTTTCGGATGATATTATTGTGCCTCTCATTTGGGATGTGAATTCCATAAATAAATTTTAAACATAGGTGTTGTTGGGGATATGTAGATGGAGAAAAATGAAATGTATCGGATTTATTGTAATTGTTATCATCACACATTTATTTTAATTTTGATTGGTATCTAAATCTATTTTTCTTTCTTAGACTGAAGAATGGGATGCAATGCATTTATACACTACTAGTAGATATGGATCAAAGTTCGATGAAATATTACGTTGGTACGAATAAATTTGATTAAACAATCAGAAAATACTATATAATTATGAAAAATGTGATCATGTTTTTTGGGTTCCCCAATGTTCATCATAATTGTGACAATGTTTTTGGGCCATCGGTCTGCGACAAATTTTTATTGCAATACCAACGATGTTCTTTACCCATTTGAAAGGGGGAAACACCCATTTGAAAGAATTTAATGGTTGTTGAATTCTATCTTGGTCAACTTTGACTAGGTAAACAATCATAGAAACTTTGACGACGATGATTTACTCTATAAATATTTTTGGTCTAGAGAGGTTTTGACAATTTTGTTGTAGGTGAAACATTTGTAAAATCTTTTCTGGTCATTGCTCTACGCACGAAATACTTTTTCCTATCTACTTCTTTGACATCCAATCCGTGATCTACATAGCTTGTATTTTTTACTTTGAAAGTTAGTAGTTTACAATATTTCCTTGTCTCCTTTTAAATACCCACATTGTGTCTCTAACCCATAGGCCCCCTTTTCTTTGGGGGCACAATTTTTTGTTTAGGAAACAGGTGATATGAACATGTATACTCAATTCTATTTAATGACTACATATACAATTAAAACAACTATATTTATTTTAAGATTTGCTTTTAGGAATGGGTAGGGATTAAACATAAATTGAAAGGTGTGAGAGTAGAATTGAGTATTCTAAAACAAATTTATTTTATCTATCAATTTCATTTCAAACAGTTGATCTATAGTCCTTGATTTTTTTTAAATAATCATCACTTAATTTTGGTAGGGAAGAATGATAGATAACATTTGTCCAATATAAAATCAAAGGAGGCTTTCCGTTGTGGGCGTCATTGAGGGAAAGGGGTTATAGGAAATGTTATTTCCCTTGCACTCGATGGAAGTGCTTCTCTCACATAAGAATTTCAATAAAAATAATTGAAAAACATTGTAGGAAATATGGGCATGCTGAAGGGAGGTATGAATATCATTCCTTGGTAAGTTATATATTCATTATAAGTGTTTATATTGATCATATTTATAAAATTTTATATCATATTAAATTTGTTTATACAGACTAATTTTACATGATTCTTTGTACTTATAAGGATAAGGCCCTCTAAGTGCCTACCATTGGAGAAAGTGTCTATTATGCAACCAAGTCCCATAAATAGCATAAGAAGAGAAAAAATAGACTAGAAGAAAGTAATCCACGCCTTAATAATGAATAATAGAGATAAATAGCAAGCCTCTTCAAGGGGGAAACCTCCTTACACAATGTACTAAGTACATAAGAGAAGGTAATATACAATATGATGACTAAAATGAAAATATATCCTTCGTAGATATAGGAGACAAAGGTGTACAATAAAAACTAATAGACCCACTAATAGAACCAAGCCAACATTAATAATATGTAATGCACCATAATATAGGGGGTAATGTGCCACTCTATAGGGGGTAATGTGCCACCATTGAGGGATTAACATGCCCCTCCTCTTAAAAAAGTGTTTTCCTCAACGTTGAAGTAGTTTTGGATGATGCTGTATAAAGGACTTGTCTTCACATATTGAATCTTCCATGGGTAGGTCACGGGTAGATTCTTCCAATTAATGAGAGGCTCTGGAATTGATCAAATATGTAGCTGTTTGATTCTTGTTTTAGTGATTGATTCATGCTCTAATATGATTTTCATTCCTCATCAAGTTATAATAGTATCATTTGAATTGGTAGATTTTCACATATTACCTCATTTAAACATGAAACATGGAAAACTGGATGGACTCGTGAATATGCAGTTAGTTCCAATTTGTAGGCCATACTACCAATATTTTGTAGCACCTTATAGGGAATGTAGTATTTAGGTGATAATTTATTGTCCTTCTTGGTGTTCTTTAGGGACACCTGTTTGTATGGTTGTAGTATTAACAACACCCAATCCCCCATATCAAAGGTTCGTTCACTATGGTGTTGTTATGCGTTTTGTTTCATTAGATTCTATACCAAAGTCATGTTGTCCTTTAAGAGTTTAAGAACTTGTTAATGGTCCATGTGGTCTTCCACTGCTTGAATGGAATGGATTTTCCAAAAAGGATATATATTTATTATTAAAATGATGATATTTACAATAGTACAATATGTATTTATACAAATCAAGGGTCACCATTAAATGGTGTCACCTATCAAGCCGACATTAGTTAATAACTACTAACCAACTAGGTTAACTAACTATTTAGTTTTATTACAAGTAATCCCTCTCGAGAATACTTCGTCCTGAATTATTGGTAAAGATGGGTGGCATGAATGAAAATCTTTATTCTCCCATGTAGCTTCATCATCTGGTAAGTTTCTCCACATGATAAGGTATTTCTTGACTAATATGGAGCAAAGTGTTCTGGTTCAAAATTTCCAAAATGCATTCTGGTTCCAACACTATTTTCCCTTAATCATCTAACATAGGCAATTCAGTTTGTATGTGAGTGGTTGAGCCCAATTTCTTCTTTAGGCATGACACATGGAAGACATCATGTATCTTTCCTTTATTTGGGATGTCTAGAGCATAGGCCACTTGTCACACTCTCTTTCGAACTTGATATGGGCCATAGAACTTGGATTCAAGTTTATGAATTTTGGATTTTTTTAGTGAAGTTTGTTTGTATCATTGAAGGTGAACAAAAACCCAATAACCCACTTCAAATTCTTGATCGGTTCTTTTTTATTCTGCTTGTTGTTTCAGGCGGTTTCTTGCTTGTTCAAGATGGTTCTTCAAAATGCGGATGACCTCATCGGATGTTGCTAGGTAATCTCTTCCTGTAGGAACTTTGAAATTGTTGATGACATATTCTCTTGATGTAGGACGTGGGTACCCATATAAGGCTTCAAAAGGTGACATTTTTGTTGATGTATGATATGTACTATTGTACCACCATTTTGCAAGGTGTAGCCATTGTACCCATTGAGTTTTTCAGTCGTTCACAAAATTACTCAAGTATCCTTCAAGGCATTTGTTTACTACTTTTGTTTGTCCATTTATCTGGGGGTGGTACAAGGTACTCATAGTTAGTGAAGTCCCAACTTGGTGGAACAGTTCCTTCCAGAAGTTGCTGGTAAATTTTGTTAGGGTTATTAATCCTCCCTTGGTCAAATGTCTATTAGATTAGTTATTTCCTAACTTAGGAACCTTAAATTAATTAAATGAGTCCACTAGTGCAATTGGGTCCACATGGCCCAATGGGGCCACATGTACCAGTCATTGAAGTGTGGGGGACAATGCTAGAGGTTAACTGCCACTTACTGCATGTGCATGCATCAGTGAGGGCGCCTCCTAGACTAATCCCTACATTTTAGGAGCCACTGGGAGTCCCGACACCAACCTACTTCAGTTAGTTGGAGTTAGCACTAGTTACCTTCAGTTAGCCTTCAGTTACCTTCAAATGACTAATTATCAGTTAGCTAGCGCATGCTTTGCATGGATAATGCATGCTTTCATGCGGAGGAGCACTTTTGTTCACCTACCACAATCAGTTGCACTGAGTTAACTAATTGTTAATGTCTGTTGGAGTTATTGGTCATCGAAGAGTTGATTTGTTGGACTCCGATATTGATTGGGAGATCTTAAGTTAAAGATTTAGTTAGATACAGTCTTATCCACTTGGAGAATTCGAATTCACTCCTCATGCATTCGAATTCTACCTATTTGTAATATATTGTACAACGAATATTATTATGATGAATATGCTATAAATTCCTGAGCATTACTTGTCTGTTTCCTGTGTGGTTTGTTTTGCTTAGTTTGTATGTTCATCCTCCATTCAATTGCTGCAAAATAATAAGAAATTTCTGCTTGAATATCATATGGCATTCAAATTATAACATGGTATTAGATCCTTCTCAAGCAGGTTTCATGCTTATTTCTCCTCATCAAATATCTGAAGTAGCTGGGTTTCCACAGAAGTCCCCTATGAAAATTTGCTAGCTTTGGATTCATTTAGAGCAGTGGAGAGGGCGTGACGGTCCCTGAAAAACATGTTCATGTCTAGAGATAAAGCATGATTCTAATAGTTCATATGTTTTATTGTTATTTGCAGTGAAATTTCCAGGTGCTACGTAGCTTGAAAGAAGTATTTGTTGTCTCCCTGCCAGAGCAATTATGAGTTCTCAAACTCCTGAGCCATGGATCCTCACAACTTCCAATTACCTTGATTGGAGGATTGATATGCAGCTGGCCTTGCACAAGCATGGCTACCACAAGATTATACATGGATGGGAGGCTGATGCTCATCATCCGGTAGAGCGGATTATTACATAGGATTATTACTATGAATTAATTATTTAGTGTTAAATTTTTAACATTAAGCTAGCATAACATTAGGATCTTTAACTGAGAGAACAACAAGCACAACAATCAAACACAAGAGACAATGAACACCGTGTTTTTCCTCGGGGAAACCATAAATGGAGAAAACCCCACAACTTCCTCAGATATAGAATCAGCACCAAAGTAAAAACCCCAAAACAGTAAGATGATCTCCCGACAGCAGTAACCTCTTTCTTCATTTCCCCAATGTCTTTCTCTTCCTCACCTATGCGCTAGAATTGAGTGTGAGTGAGTGTGTGATAAATAGAGAGGCTAGCTCTCTTTTTATACTAATTCCTGACTTGACTAAA
This sequence comes from Pseudotsuga menziesii, assembly GCA_001517045.1. Lineage (NCBI taxonomy): Eukaryota > Viridiplantae > Streptophyta > Pinopsida > Pinales > Pinaceae > Pseudotsuga > Pseudotsuga menziesii. Next base: position 94,293 of record LPNX010356583.1, on the reverse strand, counting down.
CCCAACTAGGGCCGACTTCACTAGGTGATTCTAATAACCCTAGTGCCCCGAAACTGCGGGGACTTTAAGCCCTGATCAATAGGAGGGTTACCCACAATGACTTGACATGACTTGTTTACATTATAGAACCTCCTGATAGGAACATCGGGGAATGACATGACTCAAGTACATCCTGGAATAAACATCGGGTTACAATATATAAGAAATACAAGTGAATACATTCCGAAGTTACAATTACATCAACACTCCCTCTTAACTAGTAAGGTATTCTCTCGACACAATTTTCATCACTGGTCTTCTTCTCTGGATCATATCGTCATCTGCATATTCAAGTCATCTTTGTCTTCAAGTCATCTTCATCTTCAAGTCATCTTCATCTTCGGATCTGGATCATCACTCGATCTGGATCGTCATCACTGGATCTGGATCATCACTCGATCTGGATCATCATCACTGGATCTGGATCATCACTGGGCATCATCACTGGATCTGGATCATCACCGTTGGATAATCATCACTGGATCATCACGGGTGCTATCTCATGATTCTTCTCATCACAGGAAGTTCTACAGAGCCAGCCCTTTTTCATGTTGGTTGTAGGCCTAGCCTCCATGTAGGTCCTCTTCAGCGCTTACATCTGACACCAAGTCAGAATGGCCCACCCAGCACTTACATCTGACCATGAGAGGAACACATCCAACACCATGTCAGAAAGGCACGCCCAGCACTCACATCTGATCATGTAGGAACCAATCCTATAATCACATCAGAAAGGCCCAGCACTCACATTTATCCATGCAGGAACACATCCTGCAACCATGCTAAAAAGGCTCTGCACTTCCAGCCATGAGGGAACACATCCTGCAACCATGCTGGAAGAGCTCTACACTTACATCCACCCATGCGGGAACACATCCTGCAACCATGATGGAAAGGCTTTGCACTTACATCCACCCATGCGGGAACACATCATGCAACCATGATGGAAGGGCTCTGCACTTACATCCACCCATGCGGGAACACATCCTACAACCATGATGGAAGGGCTCTGCACTTACATCCACCCATGCGGGAACACATCCTGTAACCATGATGGAAAGGCTCTGCACTTACATCCACCCATGCGGGAACACATCCTGTAACCATGATGGAAGGGCTCTGCACTTACATCCACCTATGCGGGAACACATCCTGCAACCATGATGGAAAGGCTCTCAACCCCAGGTTGAGGGTTCCTAGTAACTGACCAGGTGCCTCCATTCTCCAAGAGAATGGAAACAACCCTTATATCTGATCAAGTGGGAACACATCCCTCAATCACATCAGAATGGCCATGCGCTCAAATCTGATCATGTAGGAACACATCCTGCAGTCATACCAGAATGGCCCTCAATCCTACACCAAGTATTCCTGGCAATTGACTAGGCACCTCCATTCCAAGAATGGCAATAGCCCTTATATCTGATCATGTAGGAACCAATCCTACAGTCATATCAGAATGGCCCTCAGTCCTAGACCAAGTATTCCTAGTAACTGAACAGGGACCTCCACCAGGCACCTCCATTCCAAGAATGGCAATAGCCCTTATATCTAATCATGTAGGAACCAATCCTACAGTCATATCAAAATGGCTCAGCACTCATATCTGACATGGAAGGAACCAATCCTACAGTCATATCAAAATGGCTCAGCACTCATATCTGACATGGAAGGAACCAATCCTCTCACCATGATAGAATGGCTCAGCCCTTACATCTGACCATGGAAGGAACCAATCCTCTCACCATGTCGGAATGGCTCACGGACTCATCACTTCCCCTTGGAAGGAACCTCGATCTGGAGAACACTAAGCTTCTCCTTGAAGTACTCAAACTTCACTCTAGCTAATGGCTTTGTCAACACATCAGCTATATGTTCATCCGTCGCAACATACTGGAGCTTCACTGCTCCCCTCTGCACCATATCCCTGATATAGTGATATTTGATCTCAATATGCTTCGACTTGTCATGGAACATCAAGTTCTCCTACAACTTCACACAACTCTGGTTATCGCAATATATACAAGTAGCATCTAACTGGAGATCAAATAAATCAGACAGTAGCTTCCTCAACCATACTGCCTCACAACTAGCTGAACAAGCTGCGACATACTCTGCTTTAGATGTACTCAGTGCCACACAGGATTACTTCCTGCTAAACCAAGAGATCACACCTGATCCCTACTGAAGCAACACCCTGAAGTGCTCTTCCTATCGATGGCACTGCCTGCCCAATTTGATTCAACATAATCCTCTAGGTTAATCTTCTGATTCGCATCATACTTGAGCCCATAATCAACTGTACCCCTCAGGTACCTCAGAAAATGCTTTGCAGCAATCAAGTGAACATGTCTTGGATCTGTTAAGAACTAGCTCAAGGTGATCACAGCAAAGCAAATATCTGGTCTCGTGTTCGTCAGGTACATCAAGGACCCAATCATATGAATATTTATCATAGCATCAACCGTCTCTGATGAAGCATAGCTTCAGGTTTGATGCCATAGGTGTGGCCATAGCCTTGTAGTCCATCATCCCAAACCTCTTCAGGATCTCTATTGTATATTTCCCTTGTCCTAGGGAAATTCCATCTGCATTCTACCACACCTCCATGCCTAGAAAATAGTGCATCATTCCCAAGTCCTTCATTTTGAACTCGGTAGCAAGCTTCCTCTTCGTATTAGCAATCAACCCATCCATACCTATTACAAACAGATCATCTACATACAATAGGAGCATCACTGGGTTGCCATCTTCAACCTTGTAGTAAAGGTTGGAATCTGCTTTACTCTTAGTAAAGCCCAAACTAGATAGAAAGCTATCAATTCTGTCGTACCAAGTCCTGGGTGCCTGTTTTAAACCGTACAGGGCTTTCTTCAATCTACACACATGAGACTCCCTTCCATGTGTCTCAAAACCATGTGGCTGTTCTACATACACTTCCTTTTCCACTACACCATTCAAGAAAGCAGTCTTGACATCCATTTGGTGTATCTTCCATTTCATCACCATAGCCAAAGCAAGTACTGATCTGATAGAAGTGTATCTGGCTACAGGTGCAAAGGTTTCTTCATATTCTATTCCTTCTTTCTGTGAGAAACCATGAGCCACGAATCTAGCCTTATATTTCTCTATGCTACCATCTGCAACATGTTTGATCTTGTAGATCCATTTGGAAGTTACAAATGACTTCCCTTCTGGTCTTGGGACAACATCCCAAACATCATTCTTCATGATCGATTGATACTCTTTGATCATAGCATCCTTCCATTCTTTCCATTCCGTCACTTCTTCATAATTGGAAGGTTCTTTATCGATGAAATCACATAGTAGTGCTACATATCCGGAGCAGGATCTAGTCCTCTTTCTTTCTCTGTGATTCTCTTCTGGAGCCCCATATCTTTCCTCACCTTGGATAGCTTCTCGTACCCAAGCAGGTTTCCTCTTATGAGGATTCTTTTTTTGAGGTGGATCTACAGGTTCTTGAGGTTCTTCAAATTCTCGATCTTCTTCCTGAACTTCTTCATTCATGGTTGTATCATGAATTATGGGTGCTCCTTCTTCTTCAGGTTCCTCAGTAGGTTTCTTTCTGGATTTGGTGTAAGCTGTGTCTTCATCAAATGTCACATCCCTACTGATGTCAATCTTCTTGAATACTGGGAAGTATATTCTGTAAGCCTTCGAGCTTTCAGAGTATCCCACAAATATACCCTTCTTTCCTGAAGGATCTAATTTTGTCCTTTTCTCTTTTGGAATATGTATGTACACCGGAAAGCCAAATATTCTGAGATGACTGACTTCTGGTTTCTTGCCGAAGAAGACTTCTTTAGGATTCTTGTTCTCGAGTACTCTATGTGGAGTACGGTTCTGTACATACACTGTTGTTCTGGCACATTTTTCCCATAGGTGCATAGGAAGATCTTGATCATGAAGCATTGCTCTTGCAGCTTCCATGATGGTTGTATTCTTCCTTTCTGCAATCCCATTCTGTTGTGGATTATATGGGGTGGACAACTCCGTCTTAATCCCTGAGTCTTTGCATAACTCTTTGAATTCAGCTGATGTGAATTTTCCGCCATTATCTGATCGAAAGGTCTTGATCTTCTTTTCTGTGTGATTCTCAATCAAGGCTTTGAATTCTTTGAACTTACTGAAAACTTCATCTTTGTTCTTCATGAAGTAAATCCATGTCTTCCTAGAAAAGTCATCAATAAAAGAAACATAATACACATACCCGCTTAGTGAGCTTGATGACATTGATCCGCATACATCAGAGTGGATGATTTCCAAGATTCCTTTTGCTTTGCTCTCGCTACTTGGAAATGTCTTCTTTGTGTTCTTTCCTTTCGCACATCCTTTGTAGACCCCATCATGTTTTGCTTGAATTTCTGGAAGACCTTCAACAACTTTTCTTGCAATTGGTAGTGCTCTGTAATGCACATGTGCAAGCCTTCTATGCCAAAGTTCATTTGGCTCTATTGTGTCATGGACAAAGGCTTGTTCTGGATGGCCCTTCAATTTGTACAATCCTCCTTCTTGTTCTCCAATCACTATTGCATCATCAATAGTCTTTCCTTTTGGCCACATGATGACTTGACCATCTATAAATGCAACCCTCATTCCTTTTGCATCTAATGCAGATATGGAGAGAAGGTTCTTCTTTAGTCTTGGTACAAACAATACTTCCTTCATTTTCATAGACTTTCCAGAGTCTAGCTTGTAGGAGGATTTCCCACTACCTTTTATTGGATATTGGTAGTCATCTCCTAGCTTCACCTTGTGAGGTGATTCATGTTCTGAAAGTTTCACAAAGGATTCCTTGAATCCTGTCATATGCTTGGAAGCCCCATTGTATATAAGCCAATCATTGCTTCCATGAGTAATGTTTCCCGTAAGAGCGGAAATTAAAACATATTCTTCATCACTAGAAGAGTCTTCACTTTCATATCTGGTTCTCTTCTTGGAAGGTTCATCATCCTCTGCAGCATGAGCATGATGTCTTTTCTTGTTTCCCTTCTTCTTATGAGATTTAACCTTATTTCTAGGATAATCTTCTTTTGCAAAGTGTCCTCTTTCATCACATGTATAGAATCTTAGTTTAGATAGGTCCTTTCTAATGTTATCTTTATGGTGAAAGTTTTTACCTCTGGAGTGATGAGAACTTCTTCTAGTTTTCTTGGAGTGTACTGTGAGAGCTTGATCTTCACTTACATCTTCCCTTCTCCAGTTGCTATCTGAGCTTCTTCTTAAAAGCATTCTTCCCATAGTCTGCTGAACTTGACTAACTTCTTTCTGGCACAGATTCCTTGAATAAAGGAGTCCCATGATCTAGGGAGACCATTCAAGGTGGTCATTACAATCTCTGCATTTCCCACTTCTTCATCTACTGCTTCCAGCTGTTCCTTGATCTGAGAGACCCTTGTAAAGTAAGACTGGATGGTCTCTACATCCTGGATCTTTACATTCTTCAGTTGGTTTCTCAGATTCATCTTCTGGTTTATGTTCTTCCCTTAAAACAATTTGTTTAGGGCATCAAACATGGCTTTAGGTGTCTTGAGGGAGGACACCTGTGGTATGAGGTGATTTTTTATAGAATCAGCAATGATCCTCTTTGCCATAACCAACTTCTTATGTAAGGCCTTTGCCTCATCTCCCTCTGGAACTGGAACCTCCTCACTGATATAGGAGTCCAACTCATTTTCTTCCAGAACCAAGGAGATCCTATACTTCCAGGCTCGAAAGTTATCAGCTCCCTCAAGATTTTCATCAAGCTTGGTATGATGAGACATCTTAACTGAGAACCTCAAATGGAAATACAAAATATTTACATCTTACTAGGTCAAGATGTCGGATCTGGATTTGGAGCTGAAATCCTGCAGTGCTAGTTCAGGAGCAGATTATGGTTTTGCTTTTCCGGAGTTCTATCCAACCAAATGCTTTGAATTTGGTCCCTAACTTCAATTTTTAGGAGGAGATCAATCCAGGCCTGGGCTCACTAAAAAATTCCTCTTCTATGAAAAGCCCTAATTTCTGGCAGCAGTGTTGAGTCCAAAACTGAAAAACCTCAGAATTGGATTCTGCTTCAACAAAAAGATGTGCCCTAGGGAGGAGAGTTATTCCAACCTTCTTTTCTTGAAAATCTGTGGAGAGAGATCCACAAAGTAGGAAGCTCTAGTTCCCGCAGCTGCACAGTGTCTTCTTCTTAGGTTAGCTCTGATACCATGTTAGATTTTTAACATTAAGCTAGCATAAGATTAGGATCTTTAACTGAGACAACAACAAGCACAACAATCAAACACAAGAGACAATGAACACAGTGTTTTTCCTCGGGGAAACCATAAATGGAGGAAACCCTGCAACTTCCTCAAAGATAGAATCAACACCAAAGTAAAAACCCCAAAACAGTAAGATGATCTCATGACAGCAGTAACCTCTTTCTTCATTGCCCCAGTGTCTTTCTCTTCTTCAGCTATGCGCTGCAACTGAGTGTGAGTGAGTGTGTGATAAATAGAGAGGCTAGCTCTCTATTTATACTAATTCCTGACTTGACTAAACCTAACTAGGGCCAACTTCACTATGTGAGTCTAATAACCCTAGTGCCCTGAAACTGCAGGGACTTTAACCCTTGATCAATAGGAGGGTTACCCACAATGACTTGACATGACTTGTTTACATTATAGAACCTCCCGATAGGAACATCGGGGCATGACATGACTCAAGTACATCCCGGAATAAACATCGGGTTACAATATATAAGAATTACAAGTGAATACATTCCGAAGTTACAATTACATCAACATTTAGATGTGAAGAATTGATCAGTGCACATTCCTTCTTTTGATTATCCCAAAGCTCAAGGAGAACCTACAATGGGCAAGAGCATACACCAGAATGGAAAAATGTTTGTTCCAATTGTATACTGAAGCAAAAATATTGTGGCAGCAAAATGAAAACTAAAATCTAAAAGAATCCACAAGCTATGTGTCACTTTCTGATCATCCACCAATAATCGACAAGAAGCCTTTGGTTGGTGGAGAGAGCATATTTCATGGCAACGAGCAAGGGAACAAAATTATTTAAACAATTTAAAAGATGGAAATGAACAGGAATAACTAACTAATACATCCTTCAAAGAAAGCAGATTGTGTGTGTGTGATTGTTAGAAAAATTCAAGCGACGAAAGAGACACTACTAATCCCCCAAGGGGGAATGAAGTGTGGGCATTGTGTATCCCACTTGATTTCTTTATTACTTATTACAATATCAAAAAAAATGAAATTAAAATATGTCTTAGAACCTATAAAACAATTCTAAATACTTATACAACTTTATGGAGTGAAGAGGAAAGAAAAAGAAGAGAAAATTGAGGGTTTTTGGTGTCCCAAGATGTAATAACCCAAAATTTCGTAAAAATTTAAAATTTTTAAAGTGACATAAAATGTCTAAAGTCGTAGCTAAGTAATTGCTAACGGTTAGCGGAAAATGGAACAGTTTATAAGGGATCATGGGATTGTTTCATTAAAAGAATCTGTAAACTGAAGGATGTAATCTTAAACACTTGTGTTAGTACTATTAATGACTTAACAGCTTTAATTTTATCAGAGTTAGAAAAGGACTTGCATTTAGTTGCTGCTAGATATACTGATGATTTACTTTTGTCAAGTAGGTAAGAATTCTTGTTTGAGATCGAGGCTTACTTAGCGTTCTACTAACTCAATTGGACTGCTCGTTCTTACAGGTTTAGCAGGTAAGCGTAAGATCCAGTAGGTGTTATTTAAAATTACGTCGAGAAATTTACTTTCCTAGCATGTTAAGATGCTAGTTTAAAAAAAAGGTTAAATAAGCTGCTTGTCTACAAGAAGGTAAAGTCAATTCTTTTTCCGTTGTTATAAATTCATAGTTGTACTTATGGCTAACACCATGATGACTTTTTATCAAACCTAAACAAGGGTTGAAATTGGCTGGAACAAGTACTAATCAAAGTTCCTTCAATCGTTTAAAAAACTTAAGATGTTGTTTATCATCTTATGTTTACAACAAAGGTTAATTACAAATTTCTAGAAAGAGAATAGAGCTCATGGTTTTGGGGCTTAAGTTCACTTCGAACTGTTTAGTGATCTCACATCTATTCCCACTTCAATACTCAAAAGATGTCCTTCTCTTAAAGCATGAACAAGTTCCTATGTATTTCAATTATAAATTAACAATGAGTTATTATAAAATTTATCAGGATTCTCCAACATTTTAGTCTTGAGTTTCTTGAAGACTCCCTCAAAAAACAACATAAAGGTTTTGTTTTGAGAAATTTAAGGCTTTTCCTTTTTACTATAGTTATAAGCTATGTTATAACCATCTCCTAATTCCTTTTACTAGTTCTAAAACTACACCCTACATATTCGACTTGTTTGCAAGCATAAAGATATTCTAGGATAAAATAGTATCCAAGTTGTAACCCTAGTATTCAAGTTATAACAATAGTATTTATGTTATAACAATAGTATTTTGAGTTATAAAAATTGTATTAAGTTATAACCTAAGGTAGGATTACATACCAAACAAACTACTATGATGAAATCGAATGATGGCAAGCAAAGCTTGTATAGTTTAAACCTAGACTTTGTTAATTTCCAAGGCATAATATATATCGTTGGCATATTGCATATCATTAGCAATCATAGGTCATATGGTTATTGAAATGATAGTTTGTAATTGTGTTGTGCAACGTTGACTTAAGGTTTCGACCCACACTTGGATAGGTTACATCCACTCATTGGTTGACTTAAAACCTTGCAAACCCTACTCCTTTGCATTGCAGACCGAGGGTTCTCCTTCTTGTTGGCCGAGTTGTGAGCTCGCGATCATGGAAGACCTGTAACCACCTTCAAAAGTTGGCATTTCCCCTCCATTTTCTACGATGTAACTGTTGAGAGAGGTTGTTTATGGTTTTGGTCTTTTACTGGTGGATGGAGTTACAGTAAGAGTGGATAGTGGCCTTTCTTTATGGCTTGTGGGTTGCGCTATTTTTAACCTACAAATGAACACCATAGTTTCTGCCCTCATATACTTGAGTCGATTTCTTGTGTTTCCTTCACAGAGGTGACCTCGTGTCTTCTTCCTCTCGTCATGGTGCCAAATGTGACCTGGTGTGGCCATCCTTCCGTAGCTTCCACTCCAATTTATAGTAGGTAAAGTCTTACTCTAAAAAAATGGTTTTTCCATTTGTTTTACTTACGAGGGTTTTACAATTTTTTTATGCAAACAAAATATTTAAAAAGATTTGGTTTGGAACTTGCAGGTTCCTGCTTCCGGCTCCAATACTATAGGTGGAAACGAGCTCACACTTCAGTCCTTTCATGGGCTTCCAACTGGTAAGCCCCAGTTCCATCGAGGGTTCTTCCTGCATGAAGTTGTGGTTGTTGGAACTTGGTTCCTGTGGTTGTAAAGCACGGCCTCGGTTCTCTGTTAGTTATGTTTCAAAGCTTGTTTATTACTTGTCAATGTTTTTAGAAACCCTTAAAGGGTATTTCGTGCAAGGTGAAAAAGGATCTGGAAGCCGTGATGTAAATGGGTTTTAAATGATGTTTTTAGCCTTATGGCCTGAACAATGTAAATGCTTTCATTTTTAAAAAGATCCCAGCTATGAACTCAAAGGGGCTTGTCGACCTCTGTCTAGTTTATTTTAGTTTTTACAGTAGATTTTGGTTGGTGAAGGAAGACTATGAACAGTCAGGATTATAAATGAGAACAGGATCTTCCTCTTGTCAGTAAAACATTTTGATACTGTTTAATATATATATAGATTTTGCGTATTTTGGTTTTAATAATCAGGCCTGAGCCTCGACCCTTTGACTCTAAAGGCTGTAAGCCATTCCTTATTAATGGATTCCGTATTTGCAAATGGTTTAAGTAATATTTTATTATTTTAATTTATCTTTTCAATAATTTGTTTAAGTGATATTTTAATTTATTACCCTGTATTTATAATAATTTCCAATGCACATTTTATGGGGAAAATTACTGTGTTTTAAGAGTAATATTTTACTCTGTTTTGGATTAAAGGGTTAATTAATATATAAACCCTACAGTGCAATAATAGCATTTTTTTGTACTTAGTGAATTCTTAGCTCTATTTGATAATAGATAATAGATAATAGTATTATTTACAGATAATAGTTCGATAATATCTCTGTTTATTTAATAATTTCCTTAATGATTTTTACAGTTTGTTTTTAATTCTCAGCTAAGAAGAATTAGGGTTTTAATGCTATGATACTAGTGTAAAGGAAATATTTATCTTTCAAATTTTAAGTAGTATATTACTGTAGAGACTTCTGTGGTTCTAAATAGATTATAGTAGAATCCTTCTATCTTAGACAGAGACACACAGTGTCTAGAATTCATTGTTGTAAAAATGTTTTACAATTTCTTTTTACTTGGTTCTTAGATGTTAGCCTATTTACTATACTTATGTTTAATTATTAAACTGTAATCTCAATATTTTATAAAGAATACTAATACTATAATTATTCTATAAATAATATTATTACTATTCTTTTACATACCTATCTTTTGGTTTATAACTGAAGTAAATAAATGCAGACAAGATTTACTACTTCTTAACAGTAGAAATCATAAGCAAACTAAAGTAAAATCTAGTTACAGTTTTCATTCAAGTAAAAGAATCATCTCATTCACCTAAACACCCAGCTGTACTAGAGTACTGCCTGAGTCAGGTGTGGAAAAATACAGTATGAAAATTCTAATTCTATCTATTTCTCATTTTGCATATTTATTTCTATTTCTAACATAATCTGTAATTTACCAATTCTAACATTACACAGTTACTCCTTTCTTCATAAACCCTAATTAAAAACTAACATGCCTATAGTTAGAAACTAATAAACATTTTACTGAAGACAGTAAACAAATACAATAACATAAAGGCAAATAGAACCTGTCATTGATAAGACGACAACAGCTTCTGGAGGCTGTTCCTCCCAACCAAACTCTTGGAGAGCACTCAGACAATGCTTCCTCAGGACCCCCAAGCTTGTTCCTAGTCTTTTTGGTAGACAACTGTGTGGATAATATAGCTTTAAGACCTTTGTCACCTGATTGGTCCAATTACCTTAGTAATTAAAATCTGCTCACAGCAGTATGAACTTCAGCCTAAAAGCTGCATTAAGTTCAGTCTCAACAGTTAACCCCTCAAACTCACTTTAGTAATCCCCTCCATTGAATTTCTCTTGAGTAAATTCATTCACCTTGAATGATCACCTCTAGCATGAGCAGCCTTAGTTGTCTTCAATGGGAAATTTTATAGAGATGCCTAGGTCTTCTGGGTAAGTTTTCATTTTAATGAGCCACCTGCTCTGATTCCACTTTCTCGGGGACTCATGACCACAAATATTGGGAAGTTTCCACCTGCAATAGTTGAAAGTGGCTTGAGGATGCTGCCACTTGTCAGTTTACTCTCCACCCAGTCTCCACCAATTAACCAGTAAACACTCTTTTAACAGATTCCCTAAGCTGTTGTCTCATCATTTATTTATTTATAAATAAAATATTTTGAATTACATTAATTATTCTTGACCCCACTGGATCATCAATTACAAACTTAGCATAAAATATAACACAATGTTCCTCAAATAACATTAAATTGTTTTTGCAAATTGGGGCATGTGACATACACACCCCCTTAAATTATAACATCGTCCTCGATGTTATATATTCCTCGTCCTCAGAGTTCCCCTGAAATAGAATTGGATATGCATCCCGCATATGACTTTCCAATTCTCAGGTGGCTTCCTCTGGACTAAGGTGCTTCCATTGCACCTTCACTTGACCAATGGTGTTGTTCTGAAGCGAGATCTCCCTCCGCTTGAGGATACAATCCGGTTCCACCAGAAAATCTCCTTCGAGTTCCACCTACACATCATTCCAATTAATAACATGAGTAGCATCATGTACATATTTTTTTAATACAGAAATGTGAAAAACATTGTGAACTCTTAAATTCGGTGGTAAAGCTAACTGATATGCTACCTGTTCGATCCTGGACAGTATTTCAAAAGGACCACAATATCGAGGTGCTAGTTTGGCACAACTACCCAACCTCAGAGAACTCTTTTTTGGGTCTCACCTTAATGAAAACATGTTCACCTACGTGGAACTCTTTTGGAGTTCGTTTAAGGTCTGCTTGACTTTTCTGTCGATCTTGCGCAATTTTCAGACTACCTTGTACTTGTTTTTTACAATTAATTCCATTTCTTTCAATAATTCAGGTCCTAATACTAATGTATCCACTGGATTAATCCAAGAAATAGGAGTATTGCATTTCCTTCCATACAGAATTTCGAAAGGACTATACCTAGCTGAAGCTTGATAATGATTTTTGTAAGCAAATTCTACCAGGTGTAAATAATCTTCCCATTTACCTGGCTACTCCTTTACGTACATTCTAAGTAGATCTTCCAGTACCTAATTTACTCTTTCAGTCTTTCCATCAGTTTGAGGATGGAAAGAGGTACTAAAATTTAACGTGGTATTTAATCCTTTAAACAAGGATCTCCAAAAATTACTGTAAATTTAGGGTCTAGGTCTGAAATTATCACCTTCGGTATTCCATGCAGCCAAAAAATTTGTTTTAAGAAAATATCAGCAATATTTGCAGCTTTATAATTAAGTAGTTTTTACAGGTATAAAATGGGCCGCTTTACTCAATTTTTCAACCACTACTATTATTGAGTCATTTAAGTTCTGAGTTTTAGGCAATCCAATAACAAAATCAAGGCTAATTATCTCCCATTTCTAGCTAGGGATAGGTAAAGGCTGAAGTAGCCCAACTGGATGCTGATGTTCAGTTTTTACTTGCTGACATTCAAAGCATCAAGCAATATATTCTTCCAGTTCAATTTTTATGTTTGGCCAGAAATAATCTTTTCTTAGCATGGTTATAGTTTTCTGATAACTTGGATGCCCTGAATAAGGAGTTTTATGAATTTCGTTTAAGATTAATAGCTTAATCTTAGGTACATTAGGTACGTATAATCTATATTTATATAGTAATAGTCATTTTTCATTCAAGTTGTACCCTGTACTTAGACTTTCTATTAGATTTTCTTTTACATTTGCTTGTAATTTTTGGTAGTTTTCATCCTGTTCCATTATAGCTTTAAGTTTTTCTTCCAAGTATGTTGTATAAGTGTTGATAGCTACTATAAAATTCAGCTTTGCATTTCTACTTAATGCATCAGCAACCTTATTCTCCTTTCCTTTGATGTGTTGAATTTCAAAATCGTATTCACTTAGAAAAGCTAGCCACCTAGCTTGCCTAGCATTCAAGTTAGGTTAATCTAACAGATATTTCAATCCTTTATTATCCATCATTAAGATAAAGTTCCTTCCAATTAAATGATGAATCCACATATTTAAAGCATGTATGACAACAACTAATTCTAAGTCATAGGTCACATAATTTTTTTCATGAATCTTCAATTTCCTAGACTCATAAGCAATGACATGTCCTTCCTGAGTCAATACTCCACCTAAACCGTCATTGCATGCGTCAGCACATACTATAAAATCTTTATTAGGGTTAGCAATTCTTAAAATTGGTGCTGTGGTTAATAAAGTTTTTAACTTTTTAAAACTATCTTCGCACTTTTGATTCCAATCAAATTTATTCCCCTTTTTCTGCAAAGAGGTTATCGGATTTGCAATTCTTGAAAATCCTTCGATGAACCTCCAGTAATAACTGGTAATACCCATGAATGATTGGACGTCAGTTACGTCTTTTGGGACTGGCCAATCTTCGATTGCCTTTATCTTTTCGGGATCCACCGAAATTCCTTCATTAGTCACCACATGACCTAAGTACTGATTTTATCTTTAAAGAAGTCACATTTACTAAATTTTGAAAAAATTGATGCTCTCGTAACTCTTGCAAGACAATTTTTAAGTGTTCTTTATATTCTTCTTCGGATTTTGAGTAAATTAATATGTCATCAATAAATACGACCACAAATTTATCCATATATTTTTGCATTACATTATTCATTATACACATAAAAACAGCTGGAGCGTTAGTAAGCCCGAAAGGCATAACGACAAACTCATAATGTCCAGATCGAGTTCTAAAGGTTGTTTTAAATATGTCTTCATCCTTAATTCGGACCTGGTGATATCCAGACTATAAATCAATCTTTGAAAACACTGTGTCTCCATGTAGTTGATCAAACATATCATCTATGTGAGGTAACGAGTATCTATTCTTGATAGTCATTTTATTTAATTGGTGATAATCTATGCATAGTCGTAGAGTTCCATCCTTCTTCTTAACAAAGATGACAGGTGCCCCCCAAGGAGACACACTAGGTTTAATGTAATTCTTATCAATAAGTTATTTTAACTATGACTTAAGTTCATTTAGTTTGAGTATATTCATCCGATAAGGGGCTTTTGAGCTGGGCATTGCACCCGGTACCAGCTCAATAGTAAAATCTAGTTCCTGTTTCGGAGGCAGTATTGGAATTTCTTCTGGAAATACATTTGAATATTCCTTTAGAATCGATATATCTTCCAATTTTAATTTATCTATCTTGTTCATGTTTTCTTCATCGGTTACTGTTACTGCATAAACCTTACAACCTTTCCTAATAGCTCTCTTACGCTGCAGGGCATAGATCTGCCTTACGGTTGTTTTCTTAGGGATTCCTTTTATACTTATTAACTTTCCATCGTTATTTATGCAAGTAATGGTTTTATCGAAGCAGATCAAGACCGCCCTATGCTGCTCTAACCAATCCATACCAATTAATATATCATATGAACCTAAAGGTAATACATTGAGTTTAATAAAAGTTTCAAACTGGTCCATCGTTACTGCACAATTATTTACAAAGCTAATTACTTTGCTCTTTGCACCAGTAGCTAACTGAACTAACCAAGAACTTGCAAAATTTTCAACTGGAAGTTTACACATTTCTACCAATTTAGGAGAAATATAGCTTAAACTAGCTCCTTGATCAATTAAAATAGATATAGGTATTTGATTTATCTTACCTTCCACTTCCACCATGGAAGTTTGATAGTCTGCTTTTCGATTCTCTAATGCTGCATTGATCTTGGGCATTGTCCTCACGAGATCACCAACAGTCATCTCCTCCTGTATTGTGTGGATGTTGCTGACAATCTTCTTCTGACTGGGATAGACTGATGCATAATGCAGACCATTGCATTCCCAACACTTTATGGGTTCTTTTCGTTCAAAGTTCTTTGTGTAGTTACTGTGGTTTTTAGCAAATTCTTTATTCTTTTGATTATTCTGATTGGTCTGTGAATTACTTTTATTCCCATGGAAATTCTTATTTGAAAAATTTCTGGTGTTATTATTTTTAGAATTTCGATTTGGTACAAACTGTTTCTTCTTTTGTTCAAAGTTATTATTCCTTTTGGCCTTCTAGTTGGCCATACTCTCCTTTTTACGATTCTGTTCATAACAAAAATTCACTTTTCTCATGGCTTCTTCTAGAGTTTTCGGATTGTCATACTCAATCCTGTCCTTTATATGATAAGGTAAACAGTTGAGAAACTGTTGTACCTTAGGCTTCTCATCCACAATGTATGGCACATACCTGAGCAAACTTAGAAATTTACTATTCAGTTCTTTCATATTAATTGTACCCAGTTTTAACTCGTAGAATTCCTTAGCCCTTTCCTCATAGTACTGTTCAGATAAAAATTTATTTTTGAAGTATTTCTTGAATGTGCTCCAATTTATGTTTTTCTCTCTTATACCTTTCACTCTTTTTAAGTCCTGCCACCATATATCAGCTTTTCCCGTAAGATTATAAATAGCCATCCTGGCCTTCAGTTGATTAGAATAGTTATAAATTTGGAAGTACTTCTTCATCCCCGATAGACAGGATTTTGCTTCTTCCCCCTTTTCAGTTTCTCCATTAAATGTTGGCGGCTTGATCTTCTTGAACTCCCCAGAGATTTCTTCATAAGGTTTATATTTTCTTTTCCTAGTATGGTGGTTATCTTCGCTGCTGTCACTAGTATGATGAGAGTTGTGTTTATGTGACCATACAATTTGGAAGATGAGCTACTTTCATTTTTAACTTGTTTAGTCTTTTTATACTTATGCTGATAACCTATACCTTCAGAATCAGTTCTTTTACCCTTTCCCTCAGTATGAAATATTTCTATTAAGATCTGATTCAGCTCCTCTTGAGCTCTCAAAATCCTCTCATTTTCTTTCTTAACTGATTCCATCTCTTATTTTAATTCTTTAACTGTTTGTAGTAGTTCAAAAGAATTATTGGTTATATCTTCTTGTATAGGTTCTTTTTGTAAATTATCTCGTTCAGTGTAAGGGAATTCCTCATCCGCATATTCTTCCAATCTTTCCATACATGTCATAAACTCAGAAACAAATTTTCCTGTGTGTATCATTCAAAGAAAACAACATCAGCATAATTATTTAAATTTACTGTTCCATATAAGCAAGTTGAGCTTCATTAAGGCCTAGTGTTTGAACCTTGTGCTCTGATACCACATGTAATAACCCAAAATTTCGTCAAAATTTAAAAATTTTAAAGGGACATAAAATGTCTAAAGTCATAGCTAAGTAACTGCTAACGGTTAGCAGAAAATGGAACAGTTTATAAAAGATCATGGGATTGTTTCATTAAAAGAATCTGTAAACTAAAGGATGTAATCTTAAACACCTGTGTTAGTACTATTAATGACTTAACAACTTTAATTTTATCATAGTTAGAAAAGGATTTGCATTTAGCTGCTACTAGATATACTGATGATTTAATTTTGTGTTTTGGGGCTTAAGTTCACTTCGAACTGTTTAGTGATCTCACATCTATTCCCACTTCAATGCTCAAAAGATGTCCTTCTCTTAAAGCATGAACAAGTTCCTATGTTTTTCAATTATAAATTAACAATCAATTATTAGAAAATTTATCTAGATTCTCCAACATTTTAGTCTTCAGTTTCTCGAAGAATCCCTCAACAAACAACATAAAGGTTTTGTTTTGAGAAGTTTAAGGCTTTTCCTTTTTACTATAGTCATAAGCTATGTTATAACCATCTCATAATTCCTTTTACTAGTTCTAAAACTACACCATACATATTCAACTTGTTTGCAAGCATGAAGATCTTCTAATAAAATAGTATCCAATTTGTAACCCTAGTATTCAAGTTATAACTATAGTATTTATGTTATAACAATAGTATTTTGAGTTAGAACAATTGTATTAAGTTATAACCTAAGGTAGAATTACCTACCAAACAAACTACTATGATGAAATCGAATGATGGCAAGCAAAGCTTATATAGTTTAAACCTAGACTTTGTTAATTTCCAAGGGATAATATATATCGTTGGCATATTGCATATCATTAGCAATCATAGGTCATATGGTTACTAAAATGATAGTTTGTAATTGTTTTGTGCAGCGCTGACTTAAGGTTTTGACCCACATTTGGATAATTATTTGGTTGGGCACGTGGATAGGTTACATCCACTTGTTGGTTGACTTAAAACCTTGCAAACCCTACTCCTTTGCATTCCAGACTGGGGGTTCTCCTTCTTATTGGTCGAGCTGTGAGCTCGCGGCCATGGAAGACCTATAACCACCTTCGAAAGTTGGCATTTCCCCTTCATTTTCTATGTTGTAACTGTTGAGATAGGTTGTTTATGGTTTTGGTCTTTTACTGGTGGATGGAGTTACAATAAGAGTGGATAATGGCCTTTCTTTATGGCTTGAGGGCTGCGCTGTTTTTAACCTACAACTGAACACCATAGCTTTTGCCCTCGTATACTTGAGTCGATTTCTTGTGTTTCCTTCGCAAAGGTGACCTCGTGTCTTCTTCGTCTCGGCATGGTGCCAAATGTGACCTAGTGTGGCCATCCTTCCGCAGCTTCCACTCCAATTTATAGTAGGTAAAGTCTTACTCTAAAAAAATGGTTTTTCCATTTGTTTTACTTACGAGGGTTTTACAATTTTTTTATGCAAACAAAATATTTAAAAATATTTGGTTTGGAACTTGCAGGTTCCTGCTTCTGGCTCCAATACTATAGGTGGAAACAAGCTCACACTTCAGTCCTTTCATGGGCTTCCAACTGGTAAGCCCTGGTTCCATCGAGGGTTCTTCCTGCGTGCAGTTGTGGTTGTTGGAAGTTGGTTCCTGTGGTTGTAAAGCACGGCCTCGGTTCTCTGTTAGTTATGTTTCAAAGCTTGTTTATTACTTGTCAATGTTTTTAGAAACCCTTAAAGGGTATTTCGTGCAAGGTGAAAAAGGCTCTGGAAGCCGTTATGTAAATGAGTTTTAAATGATGTTTTTAGCCTTACAACCTGAACAATGTAAATGCTTTCATTTTTAAAAATATCCCAGCTCTGAACTCAAAGAGGCTTGTTGACCTATGTCTAGTTTATTTCAGTTTTTACAGTAGATTTTGGTTGGTGAAGGAAGACTGTGAACAGTCGGGATTGTAAATGAGAACAAGATCTTCCTCCTGTTAGTAAAATATTTTGATACTGTTTAATATATATATATAGATTTTGCATATTTTGGTTTTAATAATCAGGCCTGAGCCTTGACCCTTTGACTCTAAAGGTTGTAAGCCATTCCTTATTAATGGATTCTGTATTTGCAAATGGTTTAAGTAATATTTGGTTATTTTAATTTCTGTTTTCAATAATTTGTTTAAGTGATATTTTAATTTATTACCCTGTATTTATAATAATTTCCAATGCACAGTTTATGGGGAAAATTATTGTGTTTTAAGAGTAATATTTTACTCTATTTTGGCTCAAAGGGTTAATTAATATATAAACCCTACAGTGCAATAATAGCATTTTTTGTACTTAGTGAATTCTTAGCTCTGTTCGATAATAGATAATAGATAATAGCATTATTTACAGATAATAGTTCGATAATAGCTCTATTTATTTAATAATTTCCTTAATGATTTTTACAGTTTGTTTTTAATTCTCAGCTAAGAAGAATTAGGGTTTTGATGTTGCATACTAGTGAAAAGGAAATATTTATCTTTCAAATTTTAAGTAGTATATTACTGTAGAGACTTCTGTGGTTCTAAATAGATTATAGTAGAATGTCTTTGACAAAGACACACAGTGTCTAGAATTTAATGTTGTAAAAATGTTTTACAAATTCTTTTTACCTAGTTCTTAGATGTTAGCCTATTTACTATACTTATGTTTAATTATTAAACTGTAATCTCTATATTTTATAAAGAATACTAATACTAGAATTATTCTATAAATAATAATATTATTATTCTTTTACATACCTATCTTTTGGTTTATAACTAAAGTAAATAAATGCAGACAAGATTTACTACTTCTTAACAGTGGAAATCATAAGCAAACTAAAGTAAAATCTAGTTACATTTTTCATTCAAGTAAAAGAATCATCTCATTCACCTAAACACCCAACTGTACTAGAGTACTGCCTGAGTTAGGCGTGGAAAAATACAGTATGGAAATTCTAATTCTATCTATTTTTCATTTTGCATATTCATTTCTATTTCTAACATAATCTGTAATTTACCAAGTCTAACATTACACAGTTACTCCTTTCTTCATAAACCCTAATTAAATACTAACATGCCTGTAGTTAGAAACTAATAAACATTTTACTGAAGACAGTAAACAAATACAATAACATAAAGGCAAATAGAACATGTCAATGATAAGATGACAATAGCTTAAGGAGGCTGTGCCTCCCAACCAAACTCCTGGAGAGCACCCAGACAACACATCCTTAGGACCCCCAAGCTTGTTCTTGGCCTTCTTGACAGAGAACTGGGTGGAGAATATAGATTTAAGACCTTTGTCACCTGACTGGTCCAATTACCTTAGTAATTAAAATCTGCTCACAACAGTATGAGCTTCAGTCTAAAAGCTGCATTAAGTTCAGTCTCAACAGTCAACCCCTCAAACTCACTTCAGTAATCCCCTCCATTGAATTTCTCTTGAGTAAATTCATTCACCCTGAATGATCACCTCCAGCATGAGCAGCCTCAGCTGTCTTCAATGGGAAATTTTATAGAGATGCTTAGGTCTTCTGGGTCAATTTTTATTTAATGAGCCACCTACTCTGGTTCCACTTTCTTGGGAAATCATGACCACAAATATAGGGAAGTTACCACCTGCAACAGTTGGAAGTGGTTTGAGGATGCTGCCACTTGTCAGTTTACTCTCCACCCAGTCTCCTCCACCAATTAACCAGTAAACACTCTTTTAACAGCTTTCCTAAGCTGCTGTCTCATCATTTATTTATTTATAAATAAAATATTCTAAATTACATTAATTATTCTTGACCCCACTGGGTCATCAATTATAAACTTAACATAAAATATAACACAATGTTCCTCAAATAACATTAAATTGTTTTTGCAAATTAGGGCATGTGACACAAGAGACCCAAATATCAGATTCTGAGCAAAGCTTCCTCTTCTTTTTCTTTATACCTGATAAAAAAAAGCAAGTTAAATTATTAGAATATTATGGAATGAATGAATAAAGGATAAAAAATAAAACTAATTTCAGTACTAGCAAAATATTGAAAAATTTACTTAAAGCATCAAAATGACAACTTTAGACTTGGAAAAAATTATTCTTTTTAAGCACTTCTAAATCTAAATTATCTGATATGCTAAATAATTAGATTGAAATTATCGGACTTTTAAATCATATCTATCAAATTTTCATATTCAAACTATGTAACCAGAAAGAGGAGAGAGAATTATTTTGAGAGAATGGAAAGCAACTTCAAGCCTCGCTTGATCTTCTTATGAAAACTTTGGAGACCTTGTAGAAATAAGAGAAAACTTGAGAGATTTTTCAAAGAGGAAGAAGATGCAGTTGATTTCAACTCCCCCTTTGAAAAAGTAACCTGCAAAACAAACCTATGAGAAACCCCTGCATAAAAAGTTAGAACTAGTGTACTCAAAACAAGAAATGAGAAAGAGTTGAAATACAACTGAATATGAACAACTACTCTCCTATATCTTGAGATCAAAATACCAGTAAGCAAGTTACAACAGTAAATGCCTACTCTATGTGCCTTAGGATGACCTTCTAAGCTAGTTCTAATAGCAATTTTAAGCAAAAGGAAAAAACAATTCAGAAATTTAACAATGTCGCCTCAAATATTCGTAAGCAATCATCTCATAACATAGAGTGGACCTCCAAAGTCTGCAACTGTATTCATCAATGTAGAAATAATACAAAATAGCAGAGGTTTCTTGCATCCATCCTGAACAAAGGAGGAAAAACCCGCTTTTATAGCCACAACAAAGCTCAAACCCTAGGGGGGCGCATTTTCCAAGTGGAGAGGAGGTTTAGGAGGTTGAGAAATGCATGAGAGGAAGTCCTGAGTGTTGGGATGAAAAGTTTACACCTCATAGGTGGTGAGCCACTTGTATCAAGAGGCCTCTGCCTCTCCCAACCACCTCAACCACGTGAGGGATTGTGCCCTCCTTGAGGAGAATGCACCCTTCTTTAGTGGAGAGTTATCTGACACCTCAGAGAGAAGGTTGGATATTCTCTATAATTCCCTAGATAAGACCCTCAACCAACCTGCCACCTCAGAGACAAGTCCTAGACAAGTTTCCTTTGATTTAGGATTGGGGTTTTCTCCTATTTTTCCATTTATTTTCCACCCTCTTAGCCATTTTGGAGAGAAAAGTCAAATTAATAATTTGACTCTCAAAAGTGGGTTTAGGTGTTAAGTTATGTCTTTGGCTCCAAAAATGAGCATCCCCATGACCAAATTGGATCCCTAGGCCCAATTTATGACCTTTTGAAGTATTACAATTAAAATACACCTTATCAATGTTTTTATTAAAAAACTAAAAATTAAAACATCATAGGGGGGACTTATCGGATGTTCACGTAACTATGGACATATGACTAGCATGGTATAATACATAGACCCTAGGCTTTAATAACCTTTATGAGAAAAAAGTTACCAAACTCACCATCTCGACTTTGGAGGATTTTCAGTGAAAAACTTGAAAACTATATGTTGCTTAAAAAAACGTCATATAAATAACAAGGGAAAAACACTCAAGGATGATGACCTTGATGAACAAGTCTAAGAAGGCCAATCCTTTTACATAAAAGAACCTCATGCTATGGTATTTATTAGAATTCCCTCAAAAGGGTGTGAACATCCAAAAGAGGCCACAACTGGCCCTGATGAAACCACATAAATTTTGAGCATTGAGTAAGAACAAGTGATTTATTCCGATCCTTGGTGGCTCACTTGAAAAATCCCCTAAGTGCAACTTAGTGGATAACAGAAAGTTCAATACAGTTGCAGACAATTGTTTTCGCAGGGTTGCATTGGATCTCTCTTCTCTATTGTTGAGGTGTTATCTCTTACAAGGAAATCAAGTTATGTGTTGTAAACCATTCTCTACAAATCTATCTATCATAGTCAAATAATTGTTGGGTTTTTCATCCTCCATGTTTGGAGGGCTTTCCCAGGGTATATATTTTCTCTTATGGTTGATTGATTCATATGGATGATTTATGGAGTTGATTTTCGTTGCTAATTTATTTACGAGATTCATATGTGTTTGATATAAATATGTGTATGTGGATGATATATTTATATGGCTGATATATTCATGATATTCATATGTGGATAATTTATGAAAAAAAATATGTGCTGAAATTTATTAATATAAGTGTTAAAGTTCAATCTTCTTTGATTTTGCTCAAACAACAACAAATAGTGGCAGAAGAAGTTGTGGAAATAGGCATTCTTGATGACAATTCATGTGAACCGAGAGATAATATTCTAGTTGAAGCAGGCCATGCCAAGTGATCGGTTCACTTGAGAAATATGAGTAGAGTGTTGATGATGGCTAGTGCAACGAGACATTTGACCAATGATTTGAAAAGTGAGTAGAAGAATTGATGGCAGATGCAAGGGATGCTAAGGTGACAAAGGTGACTTAGGAGGTTGCAATGGTGGATCAGGATGACAGTAGAAATGAATACTTCCCACCAAAAAAATTTCATAGACATAGTAGACTTTTGCATACATGCTATCGAGATCCCAAAGCCCTAAGTGATGTCCGATAAGTTAATGTAAGTGGGATGCAAACCGTTTGAGATGGAGGCAGTCTTAGCGTACTTAGAAACAAAGTGTCACTTGCACGGTGAGTCGAATCAGAGGAAGGTGAAGGTAGTAGAGATCACCTTGGGCACCATTCAACAACTTGACAACCGACAAGGTGAGAGACTCACTTTTGAGAGCTCATAGTGCCAAGAAGTGTATGTGGGAAAGACTTAGCCTCCTTTCAAAGGGATGGGTGAATCGAAAAAGTGACAATCTAAAAGGAGGAAAAAAATGTTGAGATGGATGAATCTGATTGGTGTATTACTGATAGTTTTGGGATTTCTAGAGGTGGTGGCCTTGGGTACCACTTTCCATTTTATACAAGATGATGGTGAGCAGATCGAATCATCTCCTTGAGTGCATGCAGTGAGGATGTAAGCACCTTGTGGAGGATTCCTTGGACAAATTCAACCAAGTAATTCAGAAATCATGTGGAAGGACCATGAATTGGCACAATAGTTTTGTGTTGAGTTGTGGAAAGAAGTTCAACAACAAGTTGGAAAAGGTGATGAATTTTACCAATTTTGGTAGACTTACACGAGGAAAACCGAAATGTTGAAAGGAAAACACATTTTTTTACTGAGGAAGTTTATTCTCATGGGGTTGAGCATGACAATTGGATTAGCTACCCAACTAGTTCATAACATGGGTCTATATGATGAATGGAGACTTGAAAAAACTGGTTTAGTACTATGGCAACAATAAGTTAGGAAGGTGCATTTGCAAGAGAGGATTCTTAGGAAGACTTAGTTGTGGTAGTGACTGTATAAATAGGTGGTGATTATAGTAGTGAGTTTTTGAGTGTAGTAGGGACCTTGGAGGTGTTTCCAAAGGTGGAAACAACGTAGAGTGGGGGAGGATGTTAGGGTATTGGTGAGAAGCCACCTTGATTGCCATTCTAATAGCAAGAAAGCTTGGAATGGGTGCTTGACCCAAGAATCCTAGATGAGTACAGGTGGAAAGGTGACCTAAATTAGGAATTTGGAGATCCATCCATCCACATGTGAGAGTTTGACTTGGGGTGGATTCCCACATTGGGTGGCAACACACCCACGTTCTTGACCAGGAAATCAGACCCTATAGGCATCATGCTAGGATTCAACATGTGTAGGCACTTGAGGGGATGCATCTGCAAGTTACCATCTGATAGAGGTGGGGGAA
The DNA here is from genome assembly GCA_001517045.1 of Pseudotsuga menziesii. Classification (NCBI taxonomy): domain Eukaryota; kingdom Viridiplantae; phylum Streptophyta; class Pinopsida; order Pinales; family Pinaceae; genus Pseudotsuga; species Pseudotsuga menziesii. Next base: position 69,919 of record LPNX010356583.1, on the reverse strand, counting down.
AGCATAAATAGCCACAAAGGATTTCATCCAAAAGGAAAAGGATCACATGCATTGGAATGTGGCATGGCATCGACAGAAGTGTGCTTGAGAGAAGGGCACCTAGAACATATTACACTCTTGTAGAAGTACACCCAAGTGGTGGACGGATTGGCATGGAAGCACCCAATACATGGAGTTGGCTCAAGAGAAGGAGTGTGATCTTGGAACAATTGGACAGTGTGGAGAACCTCCTGCAATGAAAAATCAAAATGCACGATATAACAGAAATATTGGAGCACAAAAGAGATTTTATTGATCGCGAGCCACTTCGAGGGGGCAACCTCCTTTGAGCAAGTTCAATACAAAATAATTCTTCGATGATTTCATTGGCCTTAACACTTAGTTATATACTAAGTATAATCTAAACAACTATTACTCTCCATGAATGTGGGATAATACAACATACTAACTGGACGACTTAACATCAACTATTAATCCCCATGAATGTGGGATAATACAACATACTAACGGGATGACTTACAAAGCATATGCGTCCAATAAAATATACTAACAAAATAAAGAGGAGGGTTAACAAGGGTTCTTAACATCCCCTCCCTCTTAGAAAAGATTTGTCCTCAAAGTGTAAGATGTGGAAACTATTGCCGAATCTAAAGGAGTGGTTCCCATGTAGCAGCCTCTGGTTGCATGTTGTGCCACTGAATTGAAGACCTTTGTGATGGACCAAGAGAGAAGCTGACAAGTGCGCTTATTGAGGATGGCCTCCAACTTCGAAATGATGGATCCTTCATTATCCCATTCTGGTAAAACAATTTGTGCGCTGATGTTGGTGCCAATCACTTGCTAAATGTGAGAAGGAGGAAGTGCTAATTTATAAGCAACATACCCAATCTTTTGAGGAACTGTATATGGGCCAGAGATATTTGGAGCGAGCGTTTGATTCCCTTTGTATTTCAAGGAGGATTGCTTGTAAGACGGCAGATGAAGAAAAACCATATCACCAACTTGAAAAAAGCGCTCAAAATGGTGTTGATCGGCCTGTTGTTTCATGCAGGCTCTTGCTATGTGAAGATTGTCCTGCAAGAGGTGAAGAATATGATGTCGGTTTCGAAGAACCATGTCAACTGCCTGAACTGGTGAACTGCTAGGGGTGGATGGAAGGAGTACTGGAGGTGCGTGACCATAAACTGCTTCATATGGAGTCATTTTAGATGCAGTATGGTAGGAATTATTGTACCACCATTCAGCGAGAGGGAGCCACTTTTCCCACTGATGTTGTTCTTCAGAGGTGAAACAACAAACATAAGTTTCCCAATATTTGTTGATGACTATAGTTGGACCATCTATTGGTGGGTGATAAACTGAACTCATATGCAGTTTGGTGTCAGGGAGGCAAAAATGACTTGTGAAAGTTGTGTTGCGATCTGAGACAATGGAAGAAGGGATTCCATGGAGAAGGAATATCTGGTCCATGAAAATTTGTGCGATTGAAGAGGTGGTATATGGATGGCTGAGAGCACAAAAATGACTATATTTGGAGAGTTGATCCACCACAACCAATATTATGGTATTCCCTCCATATTTAGGGAGCCCTTGAATGAAATCCATCAAAATATATGGCCAAATCCTTGTAGGGGTGGGAAAAGGTTCGAGCAATCCAAAAGGGAGTGTAGTTTCACCCTTGTGTGCTGACAAGGAGCACATTCGGCAACCATATGTTGAATTTCTCATTGCACCCCATTCCAGAAGAAGTTACATCCCACCAACTCATATGTTTTGATGAACCCAGAGTACATTGCCGATGGAGAAGCATGGAGTTCATAAAAGACCGCATGTTCAAGGTCTGTGCTCTGGGGAAGCACCAGATGACCCGTGTATCTCAGAGAAAATTTATCCCAAGATGAATACAGTACCACAGAAGGTTTATTGGCCACTTGTTGGACGATTTCAGATAATGAGGAGTCATTAACAAAGCCTTGCTGAACAGAGTGTAACCAAGTTGGAATAGGTAGAGAAATAAATGAAAGAGAAACATGGGCATCAAATGTGTGGAAAAGAGCATCCACCACAAAATTGTCCTAAGCCTTCTTATAGTCATAATCCCTGAGTTTGCTAACCCATTTATGTTGTGTTGGGGATGAGACCCGTTGTTCCAGGAAATATTTCAATTTTTGGTCATCAGTGTTGATGCTGAAAGGATTCTCTAAGAGGGATGGCCACCACTTTTGTACTGTGTGCAAAATAGTCATCATTTCCTTCTCATGTGTAGAGGTGGATAAATTCTTCCTAGAAAGGGATTTGTCGGTTAATGCAATGGGATGTTCATCTTGAAAGAGGACAACCCCAAGTCCATTGTCGTAAGCAACACTCTCAAGAGTGAAGAGCTTGGAAAAATCAGGCATTTGAAGGGTGCATCGGAATGAAATATCCAAGGGAGTAGTTGAGACTGCTGAAGGTTGCATCTGAATGAAGTCGAGCTGAGCAATGACACCATGTGAATTCGTCTTAAGGAGATTTTCCATGCGATGGGAACTGATGATGCTGAGAGAACCTGGTTGTAAGCCATTGAATGTTTGTTTATTCCCATTGACTGAAAATTGCATCCACAGTTCAGCAAAATCCCATAAGATGGGTCCAAGTGTGCATAACCATTGAGTTTCCAAAATCACATCACATCCTCCTAAAGGAATGACAAACATGTTAAAGCGCAAGTTATAATCTCCAATAGAGATACACACATTGCGACACTTACCTTTGCAAGGTGAGGTGCTCCCATTAGCAACCATGACTTTAAAAATGGAGCAAGGATGGACAAAACTATCAGCTTGTTTGGCAATCTGAGGGTCAATGAAGTTATGGGTGCTACAAGAATCAATGAGTATTGTAAGAGGAATCTTCTTGAAGAAACCTTTGACCTGCATGGTTTGTGGGGCGGTGACTCTGACTAATGCATGGAGAGATATCTCTGGGTGTCCGTCATGAGAGTGAGGGTCAACAGGCAGCTGCTGAATGTCAATCTAATCGTCTACTAGATCCTGAGTAGCTTCACAAATTTCAAGTGCAGGCGGAGAAACCACATCCAAGAGATAGAGCTTTTGTTCAATGCATTGATGTCCCTGGGTGAATTTCCCATCACAATTATAACAAAGTCCTTTTTCCCTACGTGCCCGCATCTCAGCTTCAAACAAATGCTTGATAGGAGTGGGTCTAGGAGTTGGAGGGGTTGGACGTCTTTGGGAAACCATATTTCTGAATGGAACAAAAGTGGATTTGGGGCGTTGCTGAGCCCTGATCTTGTCCTCTATCAACTTAGCCAACCCTAGGATTTCCATCATTGTGTTGGGATAGAACATGTTAACCTCAGATCGAATTGTATCCTGAAGACCACTGATAAACCAACTCCTGTAGAACGCATCAGAAAATCCTTCTATGTGCTTGACTAATTTCTCAAATTTTGTCTGATACTCTCTCACAGTGCCAGTCTAGTGAAGTTTGGTGAGTGCTCTTGTGAATTCATCAAAACCACTAGGGCCAAATCAGTGCAAAAGGAGTTGGCAAAAATCTGTCCATTGGGGCTCTTCATGATCCTTGATGTACAAACAGAACCATTGAAGGGCTTCACGTTTCAAATGAAATGATGTAAGTGGGACTTTGGTGACATCAAAAGTGGTATGCCTATTAAAGTATTGTTCTGCCTTATGTATCCATCCAGTTGGATCATCACCATTGAAGCGAGGGAAATCAATCTTCGGCCCATGAAAGTTGCTGGAAGAAGAGAACTCGGTGTCTGCAGAAGACTCAAGCTGTTGTTGGTTGCTCATGGCTGAATGCAGAAGATGGAGGCCGTTAAATTTTTGATGTAGATCCTCAAGTTTGGACTTGATGGCGGCAAGTTCTTCTTCCATTTGTTTAGTTGCTCCAGTGCAGGTGACAACCATAAGTAGTTTTTTTTTTTTAGGTAATGGGTAGAAAAACAAAAATGGAGAGGGTTTTAGAAAATGAGATTTTTTATTTGGGAAAAATTTGGGGGGGGGTAATTGGGGTTTTACAGGGTTTTGGGCACTTTTTTAGGGACAAGAAGTAGAAAATGTGAATTTCATAGGTGGGATGAAGGAATTGGAAAATTTGTCAGAGGGGGACAATGAAGCAGAAATGGAAAATGAACACCGTGGAAAAATTTGAAAGTGATTGGGTGAGAATCAAAGAAGTTATGACAAACTCCAAAAATTGACAAATGTGGAATTTCGGCCTTGAGGAAGTGAAATTGGGGATAGGGTCCTCAATGAAGGAATATGCAGAATGGTGTTACAGGGGTGACAGTGCAATTTCAAGGGAAATAGAGCTAAATCAAGGAAGATATGGCTGAAAAACAAAAATTTATACTTCTTTTTCCCTGAAGAATTGATCTGTGGCGATGCTAGAAGTTGTGTTTTATCAACGGGAAATGGAGTAAATGATCTATGACAATTCTGAAATTCTCTGAAGAACTGATCTGTGGCGGTGCTAGAAGCTGTGTTTTATCAACAAGAAATGGAGTAAATGATCTGTGACAATTCTGAAATTCGGCACATTATCAACTGTAAATAGAGATGGACCTTGGGTATATTCGGCTTCCTATTGGTTCAAAGGTAGTCACTTGGCCACCAAGGCTGTCTCAGGCTTGAGTATTGGGGTAGCACCCCTCACTTCACGGCGCAGGTAAAACTGCTAACCGCTTGACCAAAAACGACAGCTCTTTGGTTTTCCTCACGGATGGGAATCTAGTCAATCTGGTGGGGGTCGTTGCCCTTTTTGCTTGGCAGGTCCTCTCAATGGCTAGCTACTTCAGGGTTTATGTGGTACTCCTCACAATGAGTTTTAGGGCTATGTCCAAGTACTTCCCACATTTAAGCAGATATGGTTTATTCCCTAATCCGAATGAGAAATACCGCTACAAGAAGAAGAACTACTGCAATAATCACAGTGCCAGAAAAAATGTGGTAGAAATTCCACCCAATGCTCAAAAACTGGTAATTAGAGCTAGGGTTTTGAGATGAAAACTTTTAAAATGAGCATAACTCGATCTAGATTGCTCAGAATCGCTATTATAGCCTGTTTCTGGAACTGGAACAACCATTCTGCTTCTACCGACGGGACCAGAATAGAAATCTGGGCACCCTGTCAAAAGATTTTCGCTCTACAATTTCTGTGGCCGTCATTAAAATTCTAAAACATTCTAAAACATCACTGATTTCTTGGTCTTTTCGATACTGTGGTTTCTTCGATTACATCACCAATATTCTAAAACATCGCTGATTTTATATCCGCGATATCTCCACTTTTAGATCTCCAAATGAGATGATTTTTTTTTTAAACTGCATATTTTTTAAAGAGGAATTTAGATATGCAACCTGTTTTTTTATTATTCTATGCAGAAAGTTTCAGAAATTGATCTGAAAGTTGCCGCCCAATTTTGCCCTCTTTTGTTTTTTTTTTTTGAAAAGAAAAAAAAAATTCCCACTTGTGCCAAGGAAACTGCTCTGATACCAGATGTGGAGAACCTCCTGCAATGAAAAATCAAAATGCACGATATAACAGAAATATTGGAGCACAAAAGAGATTTTATTGATCGCGGGCCACTTCGAGGGGGGCAACCTCCTTTGAGCAAGCTCAATACAAAATAATTCTTTGATGATTTCATTGGCCTCAACACTTAGTTATATACTAAGTATAATCTAAACAACTATTACTCCCCATGAATGTGGGATAATACAACATACTAACTGGACGACTTAACATCAACTATTAATCCCCAGGAATGTGGGATAATACAACATACTAACAGAACGACTTACAAATCATATGCATCCAATAAAATATACTAACAAAATAAAGAGGAGGGTTAACACGGGTTCTTAACAGACAGTTATAAATAACTAAAGGCATGGGCGCATTTGGGGAACCAACATAATAGTAATTGAAAGGGAGTTTGTCTAAGGCAGTTCGAGTACAGTTTGGGCATAGTTGGTAGCCGGAAGTAAAAAAAACTTCTTGGGAAAGACGATGCCACATCAATACTGGACATTTGGGCAAAGTGACAGGTTCCCCAAGAGCTAGACCTACGGGTGCTTCAGGTGGAGATAACCAAGATAGATCGTGTAGTTAAGTGATTCTTGGGGTTTCTTGCAAGGTGCTAGTTGGGAAATCTCTTGGTTTGGAAGCATGCGGGCACACCCATCTTGAATGTAATTGTAAAATTTGCTATTGTAATATAAATATTTAGGCACATGTAGCTTAGGGTTTTGCCTTCATATCTCTTGTGTATCTCTATGTGTATTGTGGCTATGTGTATGATTCGATTAAATGTTGAATGGTTAACTTAACAAGAGAATAATCGACTAAGTAAGATAATTGCATAAGAGTAAAGTGTCAAGTGTTCCACAAGAAAGTAGGTGTAGTCTTATGAGCTCCCAACTCAGGTTTGTATCACCATTGGCTAGGAGAGTTTTAGGCACTTCCACTAGGGGAGTTTTAGGCACTTCCACCATGACCCAATAGATGGAATACATATTAAGCGTATAGGGCAGGACCATGACATGTTCCTTCTTACTCGTGCACATAAAAAAATTGTTCACACTTCTACCCGAATGGAATTAGTGTTGCACATATGATCTCTAACCCACATAACAAGTAATCCCACATTATATAGGATTATACAGGATTCAAGGGCAACAGACAAATTACTAATTTACAGATCCGTACCCAGCCGCGAGTGCTGAACAATGTAAATAATGCTTCAGAATAGTGTTCTTTTTATTCATTGTAAACTTCTCAAACCCTAACGGGGTTCGATTGAGGGGCGGAACAAAGCCCATTTGCTGTAACATATACATTAATGCCAGATCTTCAAAGGGCTTTCATATTTCGATCACTGCTGTACTATTGCTTCAGTGTTTTTTATTTTTAATTGCGTTTAATTGTATGGTTGATCCTGCGTTATGCACATTGCATTTGCTGCGGGGTTTCGAACCGTGTACCTTCTATTTTTCCACGTGCAGGCAATGCCTTGAGCAAGAGGTACGACCATTTACCTCCATATTTTTAACCACTAATTTTACATAAACTTAACTTAAATGCGTTATCAACATTTGAAACTTGTTCTTTAGTTGGGTGGAAAGGGTAACATTCATTCCTCCCAACCACTTAAGCTACATCCATTTGACTTAAAACTTGGTCTTTATGATCTCTCTTTTAAGAGACAAACTTAGTTAGGAAGATACGTATATTTCCTTTTTAATATTTATATGCAATACCATTCTAAAGTGCCATTTACCTTAAGAAACCTAACTTGGTGAAGAAAATATATATTAGCATTTTCTGTACGCCCCATTTCATTACTTTGAAATCATTAAAACACTAATAGATGATGATTAATTGACAAATTGAAATTATGTTTATAAATTTATTTATTTATTTATTCATTAAAAATCCAAGGCCAATATCAATTTTATTATATCATGTATTATTTAATATTTAAATTATAATAAAATAAAAATAATAAAACACTATTATAATATTTAATAATTAAATTATTTGAATAATAATAAAAATAAAAATAATACAACACAATGTTATAAATATATTTATAACATGATAATTTGAAAGGTTAGAAAATCAAAGATTTAAGCATCATAAACACAATGTCATTTATGATGAGTTTGTCTTTTTAATAAATAATAAATATATTTGTCATTTATAATTTTGATAAGTTTGTCTTTTTAATAAATAATAAATATAAGTTTGTTTTTTTAATAAATAATAAATATATTTTCATTGGATAATATAAACCTCAACTTTGAGGGTAGTTTCTTTTATTTTTTCTTAAAAGTAAATTGTAATTCTCATTTATAAAAGAAAAAATACATTAGTATAAGTTTATATATTTCAAAATCCTCATTTAAAATAATGACATATTCAAAATATCAAAAACTTTAAAATATCTAAACCTTTTAGAATAGTTCCTTATCAGTTTTTCGAAAATATCTCCCATAGAATATTATACTATTGTTATTGCTTATCAATAAATTAGTTTTAAAAGTATTATATAATATATATATATATATTATTATAAGCTTATGAAATTTTAGGTGAAAAGTTTAGCTTATAGGTTAATTTTGGAATTTTTTTTCCAAAAAGTATTATTCATCATCATCTTTTTTAATATGATTCCACAAAATTTTATAGAGTTAAAAATCTTTACTCAAAATTATCATAATTGTCCAAAATCTATATATCATCATATATTTGAATATTTTTTTTAAGAATCATTGTCCAAAATTATATACATCCTTAGAAATTTCAATATATTTTTAAGAATATAACCAAATATTTTATGGTTGAAAATTAATAATTAGTAAGATTCACCAAAGTTTCTACACTTTAAGAAAATTATGGATCCTTAAAATTTTCCATGATGTCTAATATAATTATCTCAAACAACATATGAAGAAGTGTGCCAAATATAATCAAAACAAACATGTGAGTAAACTAAAGGTGAAGAGACCATATTTGATTCCAGAATAAGTGAGTGAATTGTTTCTTCATGGAAAGACTGTTTGCTTGCCCATTTCACTCTTTGTACACACGATTTCCCTCATAATAGAGTAAAGTAATAGAGTTAAAAATGAGTATGAAATTTAGAACTTCCTCGTCGATAGGCCTCAACACAAGATTTCCCATGCTACAACAAACCCTCATCCATTTGATCATATCTTCGAAGACCTAAACTTTTGAAACAACTTTTTCAAGCTTAAAGAGATAGCAATACTTTTAAAGCAAATAATTTAGCCTAGTTGTTTGTTTTCCTATCCAACCCCACCTTGATCTTGAAACAAAGAAAACCATTGAGATAAATTACCCCTCCTACCTCAAAGATATAGATAAGATCCCTTGACAAGCCCCATTAAAAATAAATGTAAGCTCCACTTTTATCAATTTGCTCGACTTATTGATCTTTAAAGCTTGACCTTAAGGAAAAAAAGACAAACTAGTCCTAGCTAAAAAAATATTACACATTGTATAAGCATAATAAACTTATCCTCAAATATATTTGCTTTTCTTTGCTTTTGAGGTAGCCAAATTTCCTATATTACAATTACAGGAAGAACCTTGAAACTTTTTAGTTTGGGCTTGGAAAACTACTTTTTGATTCCAGCTTTAATTATCTCTCCTTGCAAATTGGTGAGTCATATAATTACAACAATAAAATCTTATTGAATCACTAACTTGTACTAAAGAAAAAGTTTAAAGTAAAAAATACGATGTTTAAATAAACGTTTGTTGGAAAAACATTATTAACTTCAAAGATCAATATAAATGGATGAAAGTTCTTTTTTTTCCCTCTACAAACATAAGTCAGTTAATTGTTGTAAAATGAAGAATGTTAGTTAATTGGAAATTATTACATTGCTTAATTGATGTTAAGTTTTCATAATCACATCCTTTTAATATCTCAGTATACCTAACATTGACTAATCGACACTTGTGGAAAACATTTTTGCGTGGACAACTATTAAAATAAAGAAACCTTAATATTTTATTAAGAGTTGGTGTTAGGTGACATGATACTCCAAGGAAATTGTTCAATTATGGTTTGTAAATGTTAGTTGAATTTTCTATTTGTGAAATTCTTTAAATGCATATTAGTTATTAGGTCAATATTTTGTTGAATAGAAAGCAATTTGAAATAACCCTAATTAATTGTTTGTGCATCTAAACGGTTTTTTATGTAGAGGATGTAATTAAAAAACATGGCTCTCACCATGGACGTTGATATTGATGAATGATATTATTCTGCACATACAAATGATAGTGAAAACCATGTAAGAATCATCCCAAATTTCTTGAGATTGGTGATGGTAAGTGTTAATATGGCCTTTGAACAAAATGAAAAAGGCATAAATAGAAAATTAATTAACAAGTCAATAATTAGAAAGTATTGCTTAGGGCATGGGTATTTGAAAAACTGAACCAAACATTACCCGTAGGTATGATAGAAAAAACATGCTTTTTGTCTTTTTTTAGAAAGTTTTAATAGTTATTTATTTATTAATAGTTACAAAGAAAAAACACCTATGCTTGGAATTCATAATGTTGCAATTTGTAAAAGAGATTGTGAGGCCGATATAATTGAAGTTGACAACATAAAAGGAAGCGGCATTAATATTATTGAGAATGAATGGATAAATAGGTTGAACCATGACACCTTTGTTTCCATGGATGATACCACACCTGCAAATGAGATCTATGAATATATTCATGATGTACCTCTTAATGATGAGAGACAAAAACCCCTATACAAAGACTCAAAGACATGTCTTCTCTCTATTATGTTGTTGGTCAACTTGAAGGTTATGAATGGTATTTCAAAAACCTATATCACATAGATATGATGCATGCACGACAATTATTTATATGAATATAAGTATTTTTCTATTTTCTATGATTGCATTATAACAATTTATTGACACTATTGAGAATATTAGTGTTTTTTGTAAAGGGGTTAAGTGGTATTCTCCTACCATTATCAAATACTAAACCCAATACATATTGAGAATTATGTTCCCTTTTGAAATATATAGGAATGGAGTATCACAGTTTTTTTTTGTAAATAAGAAAGTATTATATTACTACAAAAAATATTACATGTCCACCATTACAATTCATAATGAGAGCCACAAGAATAGGCAGATCAAATTGCTATGTTTTCTCCTTCCCACGTTAACCGATTGGCTCAAAACCATCTCACTGAGGTGAATAATACTACCACCATAGAAGGTTAATACATAATTGAAACCAAATCTACTGCAACTTAAAAGAACATACACTCACATAAACAATCGTATTGCAACTTAAAAGAACATACACTCACATAAACAACCGTACTAAACCATCTACCATTATTACTATTATATGCTTGGACATACCATAAACAACTAATCATCTCTTTAACCATTAAGGTTCCTGTGGATTTTCCTCATTGCTCCCTAGACCATATTAATGTGGGCCTGTTGAATTGCCTTCCATCTGCACCGGACGGGGTGCAAATCAACATGGGGGCTTCACTTGTTGACCAATATCCTATCATGTTAGTTCATATTGTGGGTTTTAAAATTATTAAAATTTGAACCAATATATTGCAGGTATTGGGGGGGATGAAGGGTTTAAGGTGTGGGTGGATAGGGTGGTTTATAAGGATTGAGGTATAAAATTGGGTGGGGAGGAGGTTTTAAGTATTGGGAGGGGGTTTCAAAAAAAAGAGTTTGGGTCAATATCTCTGGAAATTAAGGGTATTCTTTAATATCCCATGATCACACGTGCTATGTGATAGGTTCACTAAGTGAATTCCCCGTGTAAATCAAATCCCCAATTTACCAACAATCACTTTAATCTTTCAGTGCATGATCCTATAGTCGGCATTATGCCCTTTCCAATCACGAGTAAACTCCTCACCCCCTACTCTTTCTCTTTCATTTCCATGATCACTCGATCCAACATGCATTTCATAACCCAATATGTGGCCACAATACGATCATACACTACCATTCTACCTTTGTTGGTTCTTGAGTCATGCACTCAGTCTGCAAGTTCATTAAAATCCTCAACCAAATTCATCTCTTTAACCTCCTCCCACAAGTCCTACTTAATATTTTCAAGATCTTATTGATTGAGACCAAAATGTGTTCTTTGAAGAATTAGGCAACTTGAGCATCCCAACGCTGCTCCCTGGTATCTTGAGGTAGAGCAACCATCCCCTTCCCCTTCTCCTCTCGAGTTTTTTTTCCCCCCTTGTCTCCATCACCCCCAACCACCAATACTACAAATTGGAAAAAGTCAAACTCATGACCTCCACTCACTAGCCTAATTCACGATCAAAATACATCCCCACAAATGCTCACAGTGTCACATGCCCCAATTTTGCAAAAATAATATTATCATATTTGATTTTATTCAAGACAATATGTTAAATTTTATGCTAAGTTGTAATTGATGACTCAGCAGAGTCAAGGATGTTGAATGTAATTCTGAATATTTTAATTATAAATAAATAAAAGTGGAGACAACAGCTTGGGAGAGCTGTTAAAAGAGTGTTTACTAGTCAAGTTGGTGGAGGAGACTAGGTGGAGAGCAAATAGACAAGTGGCAACATCCTCAAACACTTCCAATGTTGCAGGTGGCAACCTCCCTACATTTGGGGTCACGATCCCCCAAGAAAGTGGGATTAGAGCAGGTGGCTCAATTAATGACAACTGACCCAAAAGACCTAGGCAATCTTAATAAAAATGCCCATTGAAGAGAGCTGAGGCTGCTCATTCTAGGGAAGTGTTCATTCAGGTGAATGTACTTTAGAGGATTTCATTGGGAAGGGAATTTTGTGGAAAGTGTTTGAGGGGTAAACTGCAAAAGTGATCTAGTGCAGCTTTTAAGCTGAAGGATCTTACTGCTGAAGTGCAGAGTGAATACTCAGTCATTTGACAAGTATATTGTTGCTTGCTCCACCAGTTCTCAGCCAAGGAGACCAGGAACAGGCTTGGGGGTCCTGAGGAGACGTTGTTTGAGTGCTCTCCAGGATTTGGTAGGGAGGAATGGCCTCCCAACGCTGTTGTTGTCCAGCTTAAACAGGTTCTACAGTGTTTTATTTTACTGTGTTAAGAGTTTATATGTGAAACTTAATGATTCATGAATGATTAAATGTTTAGTAGTGAACTGATAGAGATTGTAATCCTTTAGTTATTTGAAATATTGAATCTGTAATTGATGAAAAATAATCCTACCTTTGTTTTTCCACGACTGGAATGGACCAGACCATACTCTAGCATAGGCAGTATATTTTAAAATAGATGAAGGATATGATAGAAATATGAAATGAATAGAGTTATTATGTATTTCATAATATTGGAATCAGTTCTTTCTGCATGTAGTTGTTTTCAGAAAAGAATATTAATCTGTCTAGTAAAGTTTATTGTTTAAACCAGAGTGTTGTAATAAGAATGCTAGCAAAGAAATAACCATAATACTCTACAGGTAGCAGGTTTATTTTATTAGCAAGTTATTCCAGTAAATAGGTTATTATTCTTATACAATACTTTACTTTGTAATTTTACCTTTAACCTGTAACAGAGGCAGTAAAAATAACTCAGATAAAAACCACTCTATTATATTTTGTTAAGTAAATATTTAAAAACCAGAACCTCTTAGTTTTTATACTAATGATAATAACTATCTATGTTTACAAATATTTAAACTTTAAATATGGTATTAAGTCAGATACCTTTTATCAAGGCACTTAACAAACCCTAATTATAATGTATTAAATAAAAACAACTATAAATCATGATAATAATCAACATTAAAAGTAAATGATTATTTCAAGAAGGAATGGTTCTTAAGTCTTACAAATAGAATGTACATGTAAAAGAGTAAGTTACAGGGTCGAAAACCCTTATTTTATTCCTTGTATATTTTTAAAGGAAAAATAGATAAGCTTTTAGAAATAATATGACTGAATAAAGTGAACTAATGCAGACTGGTTACAACCTATATAAATGAAAGGTATGCACAGATACAAATTTAGGATATTATAATATAGAGATAATAATATCGACTTAAACAATAATTATTACAATTAAAAGAACCTACTTAAACAAACTGAAGAGATTGCTTTCAGGAAACCCTAATTCTAAAATCCTTGAGCCATTAAATAGAAGCATTATGACTGAAAATAGTCTCGAATCCTTTAACAGTAAACTAATATAAATTAATAACGTTAAGAATTAATTGAATAAGGTTATAAAAAAAACCTAACTCGTTTATTGAACAAACAGTTATCTAATATTCATTTACTATCCAAAATAATTACAGTCGTAACCTAGGGTAAATATATAGCTTATTTTATAATTAGCATTAAAACGAAATTCATTTCATTTACACAGAGTTACAAAATCATACACAAGCGAAGCAAATCTAAGTCAAAGACAGACTGTCTTAAGGATTTCCCATCACTTCCACGACCCCGAAGGCAAAACTTAACAGAGCACAAAATTCAGCTAAAAGCCGAGCACCCATATCGTAATATGGAGTGTTTTTATAAACAAGTATTAACAAATATATTTTTACAACATTGTAAGATATTTCGTAAAGAAGAACTTTACAAGTTACGGCGTTAAAGCCAGAGGAACCCTGCTAAAAGAAAGGGTTAAAACCAAAACAACAACTATTCAACGAAGAACAGCAACCCAATACTGAAAACAACATGGCTGTGACTTCTTCCAACTGCAAAGGTCTGTACAAGCAGGGAGAACCATATTTCGAAACCGGAGCTTACCATGGACCGAACGTGGAGCCTTTTGAGAAGTGCCACTGTCAAGAGTGGAGGTGAATTTAACCCTGCACATTAAGAACCAAATTTAATTAAAAACAAATGAATTTATGTGCAGAATGAATATTTCAAACCACTGCTAGTTTTAACTTAGAAATTTACCTTAGCCGAAGTAAAAGTGATGGAGCCGCGAAGAAATAGCAGCACTGTAACCAGGGTTAAGCAGAGCCAAACCCTCATACTCGCTGAGGATGGAAATGACGAGGTGTGGTTCAAATTACGCTAGCAACAACGACAAAGAAAAACCTAGGCAACAGTCACAAAGGAGTCAACAACCATGAAGTTGGAGAGCTGTAACCAGCACGCTAGGTGTGACAATAAACTCCCAAACAAAACCTACAATGAAGGAGCTTATAAAACGGTCACATTAAGCTCAACATTCCACACAGTGACAGACCAGGATAGAAGGGCAGCAAAGGAAGCTACAGACGGGCCGTAAAACCAATTGCAAGGAGGACAGTGAACCCAGACAGAGTAAAAAGGAACCACGATGGAATTTGGGTAGCAGGACCGAGCTCAAGGGAAGTATGGCATGACATATACAGACTTTAGAGCCACTGATAGCTGAAATTCACTCACGACCGCCATAGGAGTTTGCAGAGCAGCCAAAGGGCCAACGCAAAAGTCGGAATGAGAATAAGCCAAGGGTTAGGGTTGATGGTTTTATATACGTCCACTGCATGGCCAAAATCTTACCACGTGGCCATAGAAATATTATTCATGCAGTGGGTCTACTCTCCATAGTTCCTTGCGACCAAATCATATCCGAATTATTTTACCAAATGATATTTTAAACTGCGTAAAACTTAGTATTTGCCCGGTGATCATATCTTAATACATATGCATAAACGTATAATAGTTAGCCCATCATTGGCATGAAGTGGCAACGTTATAATAACGTTGACCTAGCACACGACTTAACCATAATCCCATGATCTGAAAATCATTATATATTGGTAAAATAATGTTATAAACTATGCTAGTAAAATCATTGGAAATTATATTTCAAAAATATAATCTATGCTAGTAAATATCACGAGGATAAGTTAAAAGCTTATATTAACAGCTTATCGTTGGAATATGTATAATATACATATGTATTAACCCTTTGTAGAATGGTTATAACCCACCAAAGAATATAGAAACAACGTTATTTTGATAGGAGTATTTTATTAACTAAGTTGTTACCAATAATAATACAAGCTTTGTATGAAATCGTTTTCTCAAATAAATAGTCTAGTTAATTGATGTAAGAATACTATCAGATAGTTATAGTTTCTCTTGCATTGTGGGCATGCATTTTTACAAACCACTTTCAAGTTGTTAACATTGCATAGCATCGTCTGAGTAAATTCTTAAACATGTTGCAAGATGAACAATGTTAAAACTTATGTGTTTAATAACAAATAAGTTTATGTAGGATTATAAGACTTATGGAAATTTATCAAAGCTAATGATAGTAAACTATAAAGTGGGCAAGGTGAAAAATAAGAACACTGCTAAGAACTCTTTTACTTAGTTCAGATCAATAAGATCTTATTTATAGAATTTGGTTGTTTCTCATCACTTGGGAAAAATGGTTTTATGTTTAAAACAAAATACTGAGTTTAACATAAGATAGAAGATTGGATCTATAAGAAAACCACCAATCTTGGAAGTTGTTTGTAAACATAACTTAAATAGGAGAAATGTATCATGGAAATTCTAGGATATGCATATTGAAAATAAAAGTTATCAAGCAGATAAGATGAAATGTTCAAGAGCCAAAGAAATTAGTTTACTGTCTCTATGTAGTCTAAAGGAAGAAACACACTCATCTGAACTTCGTCTACAATATCAACTGAGGAAAACAAACTGTTTTTACCTTACGGAAGTTGTTTGGATTACATCAGCTTATTGACTAAGCTTATTATTTGCAAATAGAAATATTACTGGATGCTTATTGAAATTAAAGACGTTACTCGATATTTCATACCTATAAAACCTGTAAGAACAAGTAAGCTTTCTGCGTTAGCTTAAACGGTAAGTAAGCCCCGAAATCCAAAGACAGTTCCACCTACTTGTCATAAATAAAAACTCATCAGTAAACTGAAAGAAAAAATATTGCACAAGTTAAACCTAACCTTGTATCAAAGAGTAGAATGCTAAGTTAACATAATCGAGATTATGTATACATTAATCTGGTATATGTTTCTTTTATTGCTAACCGTTAGCTATTAGTAAACTGCAGTCTCAGCATTTTATGTATTTCAAAATTTTTAAATTTTTGTGAAAATTTGGGGTTTTGACACACGGATACCTCTCAAGTATTGTTGAAAATAAAAGGAAAATTCTCCACACCAAACTATAAATAACTTTGATGGGTTTCCTCATATCCCACCTTGATCTTGTATCATGTCATAAAACATCTCCCCTTTCAACCATGATTTCCCAGTGTACTGGTTGCGTACTAATTGATTCCCCGTACAAACGCATTACCTCCTCGTTCTCTCAGCTTTCTCTATAACTAACTACACCTTTCTCCATCCATTAAAGCATTGCCATTATCATGACACGACTATTGTAATGATGTTGGCACATGGATTTGGGAAATCGTCATGCGCCCGCTTTCTCCCTCTTCATCACTAGAAATTGGGTCAATATCACACAATTAATTCATGTCCTAATAATCATATTATATATTATGGAAAAGATGTAATGAATTTGAATAGACCCTAAATGTGGAATTAATAGGCATTGAGCTAATTAAGTAACAAATAAGGTGCCCCACAAGGTACTTTATCATATCCCCATAATTCCACATTTGAACTATTGTTCAAATGCAAGAACATATCACAATTTATGAATTATCATGCACATAAGAGAATTGAATTTAGTGTTATGTGAATGCCTAAAGATGGTTATGCATTTAAGGACATAAAAAAAAAAGATAGCATGTTTTTAAAGAAGAACCATGTAATGTTACAATTTCAATAACGGTCAATGGTTTTCATCCATTTGAGGAGCTCAGACCCATTTACTCAACTTGGAATGTTTTTCTTATAAGCAATAACCTTCATCATTAGATGTTAATAAAGAGAGAGCATATAATGTCAATATTACATGTTTTTTTTTGTGAGCTAGTAACCACAGGGGATTTGAACTCGTGACCTTCCATTTACAACTTCTCGTCTCAATTACTCATTACCAATTTCTCTAATCCCTATGGGCCATGTTGATTACAAGTTCACAACATACCGATTTTTTTTTCTTTTTCTTTGCTACATAGTTTTATGTACAAGGTATTAATTATTTGTATTTTCAAATAACTAGGTAAGTACCAAGTTAGAGATATGGATGTATTTGTTTGAACCTCTTATTGAATAAATTTTAAATCATATTCCGACGTCACTAAGTACAACATTTCCAAACCAATGGGCCAAAAAAATTTCATTTTCATCAAATACTTATATGGCTAATTCATGACGCACTAGGGATAACACCATTTTTGTGGTATGTAAATTGCAATGTGATTCTATATATACTCTAGTGTTATATATATATATATATATATATATATATATATATATATATATATATATATATTCTATTTACTCTAAAAATGAATGTAATTCCACTTATGTTTCCCAAAGGTCATCATGGTAGGCTTCCAAAAAATGATACTCCATCCAATTCATTGTTGTGTTTCCCTAATATGAGCACCTACAATTAACCCACTTGTTTGGCATATTGCATATTGTAAAGAAGGTCATAGAATGCTTATGGAAAATTCGAAATGGAAAGACTAACAAAGACAATTGTTAAAGTTATTAGTGACATTGAGGAAGCCAAGGTAATGCAACATTTGAATCACTCACATAGAAATAGAAAACCGACCAATCTTCTATGTTTAATAGAGAAAGAGAGTGATATTGAAAAAGAAGCTATACACGATATTAAACTTTCCACTAGTTTTGTTTCAAATATAAACATATATTAATGAAAATATATGATTTTGGAAGGGAAAAAAGGCACGATTGATATAACTTTATTAATGTTTGATATTTTCTAATAGTTATCATCTTATAATATATGCAATATTTGTTAGCAATAGATGTTTGTTTTTAATCAAAAGTAAAAGATAAATTATGTTTTACTTATGTCTCTCCCAAACAACTTAGACAATAACATAAAGCAAGTTCTATATGATATTAACAAATACATGAGGTAAGTAAAAAGTTATAATTTAATTGTTACTTGTGAAACTTGTTGACATTTGATTTACTTGCATTGTATAATTTTATGTTGACACATGTGATTTATTTGCAATTTTAGGTGGTTTTCATCTAAGGAAATACATAAAGAATATACCAAGTATTGGAAGAGAGAAATCCCCCCTCTAATGTGTGAAATGAAAAATAATTTACCTCTAATCTTTTTTAATTCATAATAACATTACCTTATACACCTAGTTGAGAAGATTGCAATATCTGGACGTATACACAGAAGGGAAATGTGGTTGGTGGATAGGCACTTGAAAGTATTGAAGGCTTGCGTTAAACAAAGATCACATTAAAAAGGATCAATGGATTGAAATCTATATGGTACATCAGTCCATGGTGTATTTTAGTGAGTACTTACCCCAAGTTCCGGGTGATATTATTATGCCTATCGTTTGGGATGTCAATTCCACAAATAAATTTTAAACATAGGTGTTGTAGGGGATATGTAGATGGAGAAAAATGAAATGTATTGGATTTATTGTAATTGTTATCATCACACATTTTATTTTAATTTTGATTGGTATCTATATCTATTTTTCTTTCTTAGAATGAAGAATGGGATGCAATGCATTTATACATTACTAGTAGATATGGATCAAAGTTCGATGAAATATTATGTTGGTACGAATAAATTTGATTAAACAATTGGAAAAAACTATATAATTATGAAAAATTTGATCATATTTTTTGGGTTCCTCAATGTTCATCATAAGTGTGACGATGTTCTTGGGCCATCGATTTGCAACAAATTTTCATTGCAATACCAACGATGTTCTTTACCCATTTGAAAGGGAAAAACACCAATTTGAAAGAATTTAATGGTTGTTGACTTCTATCTAGCTCAATTTTGACTAGGTAAACAATCATAGAAACTTTGACGATGGTGATTTACTCTATAAATATTTCTGGTCTAGAAAGGTTTTGACAATTTTGTTGTAGGTGCAACATTTGTAAAAGCTTTTTGGTCATTGCTCAACACATGAAAGTATTTTTCCTATCTACTTCTTTTACATCCAATCCTTGATCTACATAGCTTGCATTTTTTACTTTGAATGTTAGTAGTTTACAATATTTCCCTATCTCATTTTAAATACCCACATTGGGTCCCTAACCCATAGGCCCACTTTTATTTGGGGGCACAAATTGTTGTTTAGGAAATAGGTGATATGAACATGTATACTCAATTCTATTTAATGGCTACATATACCATTAAAATAACTATATTTATTTTAAGCTTTGCTTTTAGGAATGGGTAGGGATTAAACATAAATTGAAAGGTGTGAGGGTAGAATTGAATATTCTAAAACAAATTTATTTTATCTATCAATTTCATTTCAAATAGTTGATCTACACTCGATTTTTTTAAATAATCATCACTCTATTTTGGTAGAGAAGAATGCCAAATAACATTTGTCTAGAAGAAAATCAAAGGAGGATTTCCAAATTGTGTGCGTCATTGAGGGAAAGGGGTTATAGGAAATGTTATTTCCCTTGCACTCGATGGAAGCGCTTCTCTCACAGAAGAATTTCAATAAAAACAATTGAAAACATTTTAGGAAATATGGGCATGTTGAAGGGAGGTATGAATATCATTCCTTGGTAAGTTATATATTCATTATAAGTGTTTATATTGATCATATTTATAAAATTTTATATCATATTAATTTTTTTATACAAACTAATTTTACATGATTCTTTGTACTTATAAGGATAAGGCCCTCTAAGTGTCTACCATCGGAGAAAGTGTCTATTATGCAACCAAGCCCCAGAAATTGCATAAGAAGAGAAAAAATAGACTAGCAAAAGTAATCCACATTTTAATATCGGAAGAATAGAGATGAATAGCAAGACTCTTCGAGGGGGAAACATCCTTACACAATGTACTAAGTACATAAGACAAGACAATATACAATATGATGACTAAAATGAAAATATATCCTTCCTATATATAGGAGACAAAGGTGTACAATAAAAACTAATAGACCCACTAATAGAACCAAGACAACATTAATAATATGTAATGCACCACAATATAGGGGGTAATGTGCCACCATTGAGGGATTAACATGCCCCTCCTCTTAAAAAAGTGTTTTTCTCAATGTTGAAGTAGTTTTGGATGATGTTGTATAAAGGACTTGTCTTCCCACGTTGAATCTTCCATGGATAAGTTCTTCCAATTAATGAGAGACTCTAGAAATGATCAATTTTGTAGCTGTATGATTCTTGTTTTAGTGATTGATTCATGATCTAAGATGATTTTTCATTCCTCATCAAGTTCTAATAATATCATTTGAATTGGTAGATTTTCACATATTACCTTCTTTAAACATGAAATATGGAAAATTGGATGGACTCGTGAAGATGCAGTTAGTTCCAATTTGTAGGCCATACTACCAATATTTTGTAGCACCTTATAGGGAATGTAGTATTTAGGTGCTAATTTATTGTCCTTCTTGGTGTTCTTTAGGGACATCTATTTGTATGGTTGTAGTATTAACAACACCCAATCCGCCATATCAAAGCTTCGTTCACTACGATGTTGTTATGGTTTTTGTTTCATTAGATTCTGTACCAAAGTTAGGTTGTCCTTTAAGAGTTTAAGAACTTACTGATGCTTCATGTGGTCTTCCACCGCTTGAATGGAATGGATTTTACAAAAAGGATATATATTAATTATTAAAATGATGATATTTGAAAGAGTACAATATGGCTTTATACAAATCAAGGGTCACCATTAAATGGTATCACCTATCAAGCCGACATTAGTTAATAACTACTAACTAACTAGGTCAACTAACTATTTAGTTTTATTACAAGTCATCCCTCTCGGGAATACTTCGTCTCGAAGTATTGGTAAGGATGGGTGGCGTGAACGAAAATATTCATTCTCCCATGTAGCTTCATCATCTAGTAAGTTTTCTCCACTTGATAAGGTATTCCTTGACTGATCTGGAGCGAAGTGTTCTTATTCAAAATTTCCAAAATGAATTCGGGTTCCAACACTATTTTTCCTTCATCGTCTAACATAGGCAATCCAGTTTGTATGTGAGTGGTTGAGCCCAATTTCTTCTTTAGGCATGACACATGGAAGACATCATGTATTTTTCCTTTATTTGGGATGTCTAGAGCATAGGCCACTTGTCCCACTCTCTTTCGAACTTGATATGGGCCATAGAACTTGGGTGCAAGTTTATGATTTTTGGAATTTTTTAGTGAAGTTTGTTTGTATGGTTTAAGGAGAATAAATACCCAATTACACACTTCAAATTCTTGATCGGTTCTTTTTGAGTCTGCTTGTTGTTTCATGCGATTTCTTGCTTGTTTGAGATGGTTCTTCAAAATGTGGATGACCTCATCTGATGTTGCTAGGTAATCTCTTGCTACTGGAACTTTGAAATTGTTGATGACATATTCTCTTGATGTAAAACGTGGGTACCCATATAAGGCTTCAAAAGGTGACATTTTTGTTGATGTATTATATGTACTATTGTACCACCATTCTACAAGGTGTAGCAATTGTACCCATTGAGTTTGTCGGTCGTTGACAAAATTCCTCAAGTATCCTTCAAGGCATTTGGTTCCTACTTTGGTTTGTCAATCTCTCAGGGGGTGGTACGAGGTACTCATAGTTAGTGAAGTCCCAACTTGGTGGAACAATTCCTTCCAGAAATTGCTGGTAAATTTGGGGTCCCTATCACTAACAATAACCTTGGGAAATCGATGGAGCTTAAATATATTCTTTACATAACTATCTGCAACTTGGCTTGCTTTTGCTTTGTATTAAATACTAATGAAATGAGCATATTTTGTTAATATGTCAACGAATACAAATATACTATCCTTTCCTTTTGATGTAGGAAGGCAAGTGATAAAATCCATGGATACCTCAGACCATTTTTGGGATGGAATATGAATGGGTTGTAGGATACCGAGAGGAGCCACTGTCTCAAACTTTTGTCTTTGACACATATCACATTCAATCACATATTTTTGGATATCAAACTTCATTCCCTTCCAAAAGAAGGATTGGCAGGTATTGTGGTATGTTTTAAAGAAACCAACATGGCATGTTGTTGGGGAGTCATGGTTCTCTTTTAAGACTTGAGCTTTGAATTTTGATAAACTGGGTAATTATATCTTTATTTGTACCATAGTATGTATTTTTCCCATGAATATTTGGATTTTGTTGCGTTGTTGTTTTTAACTTATTCAATTAGCCTCCTTGTCTCTAGGTCTTTCATATACTCACTTTGGACTTCTGAAATCCATTCAGAAACAACTATGGATATGGTGAATGGGGATGCATCACTTTCATGTTTTCTTCATACGCTTCCTGCAACCCTATTCTCTTTTCCCTTTTTATACAAAATGTTGAAATCAAAGACTTGGATTTTTCTTACCCATTTATGTTGTTCGAGAGAGATATTTTTTTGAGTTAGAAAATACTTTAGGTTGTTGTGGTATGTTTTAACAAGAAATTTTTTCCCCGAACAAATATTGCTTCCATTTAACAAGGGCATGCATTATCGCCAACACTTCCTTGTCGTATGTGGATTTTTTTTCTCACTTGGCTTAAACTTTCAAATTTTGAAGGCAATGGGATGTTTATCTTGCATGAGAACAGCTCCTAAGCTTGTCCCTGAAGTGTTACACTCAAGGATGAATGTCTTCATAAAATCAGGAGCTTCTAACACTAGTGTGGATGTCATTAGCGTTTTGAATTGATCAAAACAAGTTTCTTCATCCTTATCCCATCTGAAAGTATCCCTTTTTAATATGAGATGTTAGGGGTGCTACAATTTGGGCTTAGTTGTGAACAAATCTTCTATAATAATCTATCAGACCCATAAATCCTCTTAACGATGTAATTGAATTGGGGGACGACCACTCTGTGATTGCCCTAATTTTTTTTGGGATCGGCCTTAATGTCGTCGGTTGATACGATGTGCCCCAAAAATTCTATTTCTTTTTTCCTGAAACTACATTTTGATTTGTTATCATAAAATTTGTTTTCTTCTAGAAACTTCAATAATGTTTCCACATGCTTGAGGTGCGAGTTCCAATTTTTACTATAAATAAGGATATCATTAAAAAACACTAGCATGAACTTCCTTAGGTACGAACGAAACAAGTCATTCATCACTGGTTGAAATGTTATCGGAGCATTCGATAATCCAAACGACATCACCCAAAATTCATATAAACCCTCGTGGGTGCAGAAAGCTATTTTGGGGACATCTTCTTCTCGAATACAGATTTGGTAATATCCTGATTTTAAGTCTAGTTTAGAAAAATATTTTACACCATGTAGCTCATCGAGCAGTTCGTCAACAAAGGGAATGGGGAATTTATATTTTATGGTGACTTTGTTTAACGCTCGGTAATCAATGCAAATTATATATGATCCATCTTTTTTTCTAACGAGTATGATTGGTGTAGAGAAAGGACACTTGTTGCGTGTGATTATTCCAACGTCTAATAGTTCCTGTACCAAACATTCGATCTCTGATTTGTTCTTGTGAGATTGTCTGTATGACTTTTTTTGATTGGAGTTGATCCTAGCATCAACTCAATGGTGTGATCCCTAGAATGTGGGGGTGAAATACCATGAGGAGGGTTTTGGAAGATGTCATTATGTTCCCCCATGAGTTGTTCTAATTCACGTGGGTCAATATTTTGTTTTTCATCAGTTGTTCCTTCCATATCATAGCAATGTAAGAATAAGGCTTGAGCTCGCTTTTTTATCATCTTTTCCATTTCATTGGATGAGACAATTTGGGTAGGTTTGGGTAGGGGGGAAATTAATACTGTAAAGCTTATATCTCCTCCCATTTTCATAGAACTTTATAAATTGTTCTCGTAAGTTTAATATGATTGTCCCCAGTGTTTCCAACCATTGTGTACCTAAAACAATTTCAACCCCTCCGATTGTCATAACATACATTGGCAATTTTAGCTTATAGTCCTTCATAGCTAGCTCTACTTTATGGAATTCATTAGATAGAATTTGAGGTCAAAAATGGGCATCCTAAGAGATGTACTACAAAATATAAGATATATTAAAATATTATGAGTTAGGGGTTTTTTGGGGTAGGTATATATGACAACTCACCTCCTACACTATTTTTTATGCACAATATAAATAACCATGGTTAAGTTACTTTTCTAAATTGACTATAAATAAAATTAATAAAATAACTCTACAATGATGTGACTAAGATTCATTGTAAATTCCCCAAAAAATTATTGTCCTTTAGCATTTATTTGTCTTGAACTTGTAAATGAAATTAAACAAAAAAAATTATTTTTAGTAGTTATTTTTCTAATTTATGTTGACTTTTTATATTTAGTACATTCCTCATCAATTTAATTTTAATATGATTTAATTGAGATTTATTTACATGTAAAATTTTAACAATATTTTTATAATATTTATTGCATTATTAGAATAAATTAATATCAAAATCATAATTTTTTTTATATATATTCATTTTATTGTCAATGAATGTTATAGTTAAATCTCTTATAGAAAATAATATAAGACTTAATTTATTCTTAAATAAATTATTAAAAAAATATTTATACATTATGAAAATATGTCATATTAGTATATAAGATTTTAATGTATATTGTTTTCAGCATTAAAAAAGTTATGTATATTTTTTTTGCAATAAAAAAGATACGAGCAAATAATATATCTTATTAACTGAATAAGTCAACACTTGTGTATAAATTCTTTTAATTTATTAGTTTATTTTAATGTATATTAATTTTTAGCAATAAAAAAGTTGTGAATAAATAATATATCATATTAACTTAATAAGTGAATGGTGGTGCATAAATTCTTTTAATTTATTAGTTGAAGCATAAATTATTCTAATATTTTTTATAGACGAAAATAAATTATTAAAAAAATATTTATACATTTTGAAAATATTTTTATGACATAAATACTTATTTAAGAAAATTATTTCCACTCCTTGCAACTAAAAAAATTATAAATACAAAATATATATGCAAAAAATCAATGTTACTAATTTGTTAAAAAAATAAGTCATAATACGGTTTTANCATCCATAATTAACATACATATTTCATATTAATATTATTCATGAATTTAATTTATTTTAAAAGTACAAGATTATATATATAAATTAGTTTGACATTATGATATTAAATAAAATTGAGTGAATATATAATTTAAAATTAAAAAAAATGAAAATGACAATATATTATTTTATAAAAAAACGTGAAAAGACATTTTTAGGAATTATGAGTATTTTACTTGAAAATAACAATAATATTATTTTATGAGAAAGTGAATTGTGAGTACTTTACTTTATGACTTAAAAGTACGTGTACCACTACCTTGGTTAACTATGGATTTTCATCCACCATAGAAAATGTGACAAATAAGCATTCTTAACTCATGCAATGCCACCTCAACCATGGGGGGCGATGTCATATACTAGAATGTTATTGCTTGATTTTTATAGTACATTTTGGTCCTTTTGAGGCCCATTTTTTATCTCAAATTCTCTCTAATGTGCCATCGCACAGTTTGGTCTTGTTTCTTGGTATCGATACTTGGAAGCTAGCGTTAGGGTAGATGAATATGGTTAATTGTTTCGCTGCCCTAGAGTCTATGAAGATGTGTCTATTTCCACTATTGATCAACACCATCACTTTCATGTTTTCTTGATAAGCTATCTGCAACCCTATTCTCTTTTCCCTATTTATACAAAATGTCAAAATCAAAGACTTGGATTTTTCTTACCCATTTTTGTGAAGGATGGATGAAGCAAGAAGGACGAGGAGGGAATCATGATTGGAGTGTATAAAATGGATAATGGAAATGATGCAGAAGAAATGGAGGAGTGTCAGATTGAATGTCGAGGATGCTCGAAACTCTGATACCAACTTGGAATGGATTTTCCAAAAATGATATATATTTATTATTAAAATGATGATATTTACAAGAGTACGATGTGACTTTATACAAATCAATGGTCACCATTAAATTGTGTGACCTATCAAGCCGACATTAGTTAATAACTACTAACTAACTGGTTAACTAACTATTTAGTTGTATTACAATGAACCTTAGATGAGTCTCTTAGTGAATATGTGACAGATGGTAGATGATAGCCATAAAGTGCCATAAATGGGGCCATTTTTTTTTATGTATGGAAGGAAGTGTTATACCACCATTCTGCAAAGGCTAACCACTTGACTCATTATGTGTGTTTATCAGTTGCAAAACATCGAAGATATCTTTCCAAAAATTTGTTCACTAGCTTTGTTTGTCCATCATATTGAGGATGATAAGATGAGCTATGAGCCAGCTGAGTACCCAAACAAGAAAATAATTTGGTCCAAAAATTGCCAGTGAAAATGGCATCCTTGTCACTTACTATAATATTTGGAGTACTGTGTATTTTTTGGTCCGTCTCCATAAAAGCAGGGACGACTGTGCTAGCTATGAAAGGGTGAGATAGTGCACAAAAGTGTGCATATTTACTAATTCTATAAACAACCACCATGATGCCACTCTTTCCTTAAGAATTTGGTAAAGATATGATAAAATCCATTGAGACCTCTATCCACCGTTGGTTTGGAATGGCAAGTGGTTTTAGAAGGCATGGGGTCTTAATTGTTTCCACTTTATTTTGTTGGAAAACCAAACATTATGTCACAAATTTTTTAACATCAATTTTAATACCATCCCAAAAAAATATATATTTCCTGACCCTATGGTAGGTTTTTAAGAAACCTGAGTTTCCTCCTACTAGTGAGGAGTGCAATTCCAAAAGTACATTTTGCTTGAGTTGGGAACTATTACAAATATATAAGCGATCCTTGTAGTACCATAGCAAGTCATATTTCCACATAAATGAATTAAAGGAACTGGAATCCAATTGCAACTTTTGAATGAATGCCCCTATTTCTTCGTAATTCATCCATTCATCCCTTGCTTTGGTTATCCAATTTTAAATATTGGAAAAAAAAACGTTTATCGAGTGGGTTTAATTCTTTGGGATAACTGATTTATGAAATTGTGAACCTCTTTATGGGTTCATATTGTAGTTTTTGAATCATTAAAAGTCATCTCTATAAATATTATCACTTGTGGAAGTCAAAAAACAAGGGGCATTACGGGCATGTATTAGGCTTATGATTTATTGAAGCCTATTGTTGTTAAATTGAGGTATGTTTCCCATGTTGTAACGATGGTTTAGAAAACCCATAGAATTTTACCACAAGTGCATGTTTGGGGAAGTTTTCCTCAATGTAGTGTGTCTTCAAACATTATAAAGGATTTATTAGCCACTCTTATAGTTTTAGGAGTGAGAGGAATTTTTGTTTTTATGCCTAAATTCTTTTTGAACATTGTAATGGCCTTGTAGCCACTATTGAGTGAGAGGCAATGTTGCTTAAACATATGTTTGGGAAATTTATTGTAAAATTGACCAAAGAGTATTCTTATGAACTCTTGGCAAGTGTGATATTTCAAAAATTATAATCCGGGAGTCTTCAGCTCCAAAGCAATGTATTTTTTAAGGATTTTAATATTATACTTAAATATAGTATTCTAGGCGATTGTTTTGGATTGAAAAAAACATGTTTATTGATAGGTAGGAAAATATTAAATATAAAACATAAAATTAACATTGAAATGTGTAAAATTTGGCAAATATTATGATAAAAAAAACATATTTTATGTAAATATAGGCGATATTAGACATTAAAAATGACCAAATAATGATTTTATTTTTTGGAAAAAACCCCAAAAATAGCCAATTGGAGAAATTTCGCCCCTAAAAAATACCCTGCCCCAAAGTTTGCAGTAGCTAGCTTCAATAGTTCATGAAAGAGAACAGGTATGTGTTATTTGTAGCTAGTACATGTAATTGCATATCGCGGTTTATACTTTTGGAGGTCCAAAAGTGATTTTTCGTGGGGATATTTGATCCAGGAGAATATACACAGTCGACAAATGCATAAGGTTTTCATTATCACCAAAGGTATTCAATCGACAAAGAGTTGAGAGAGAACTTCCTAATGCAATTTGAACATGGTCAAATGGACTTTGTTTGTGAAAGAAATTGCTTGTTGGAATTATAGACAAAAAAGAGGCTATTTTCCAACAAATGTTCACAAGACATTGAACAAAGTGTTTTGAACATTAAAATTGAAAGTTTAATGAAACTATGTTAAAGGGTGAAAATATGAAAGTGCTCATACAAATTATCATTTAATTTGTAAAAGGAAATTAAGAAAACGTGTGAGAATACACCTAACCATTTGGTTTCCTAGTCCTAAGGGAGTGTTGAGATCTTCTTGGAGAAAGATGGGACCATTTCTCCACCTATTCCATGGGAGAGATATTCTCCTTAATAGGTGTGATGAGTAATCATGCATGAAAAAACTATAAATACCTCTCATTTCGAGAAGGAAAATAAGCTTTTGGAGAGAGCTTTCTAGTAAGATTTGTATGAGAAATTTTCATCCCAAGATGGGAGAAGCAGTTCAGTTCATGTGAGAGCATTAGTTCTTATTGGTTTGGAAGGAGAAGGCATCCCAAGATGGGAATGATCCAATTCAAGTGAAGATCATGCAATTGTACTTATGAAAGCCATATATCTTTGAAGGGGAATTAATAAAACGGTTCAGAGTTTTGACGAACCCAAAAACATAGTCAGCAATCCTGGCAAACTCAGTTAACAATTATGGTTTGCATATATTTTACGAGTTGAATTGTTCATTTCAATTTGATATATATATATATGTTGCCAAATTTTCATGTTATTGATGGGAATTTGAGATTTAATAAGGTTTCCGAAATTGGATAATAAATTTAAGTAGTGTTTTAACGTTCATTTTATGATCAAGTTTGGTATCAGAGCGGTTCTGATCAAAGTTCGTATTTAGAACCGTTGTTACTTTGATTTATATTTTTGTTGTATGATTTCTTATCATGTGGGTTGTGGATCTAATATGGAGAATTCACAAAACAAGAACCTCGTTGATTATGTTTTTGCAAATCTTTGTAAAGACGCATATTTTGTTGAAGGACTCTTAAACAGGGAGAAAATGTTAAGAGAATTGTATAATGAGGGAAAAGAAAGTGTTGAGATAAGAAGGCAATTGGAAGCTTTGGTAGAAGAAAATAAAGAACTTCAAGAACAACTCAAAGAGATGCAGCGTGAGATGCAAATTAAGGAGGAGTTGTTAGTCAAGTATCAACAAGCCGACAATCCAAGAAGTCCTTCTACAATAGAAGATGAAAAAATTTGTACTTTTTGTCCTCATGTAAAACAAGATCTTGTATATGTTCCATCTTCAACATATTCAAACAAATAGAAGGGTTATACATCGAAGATAAAAGAGGTGTATTTGAACAGATTTATTCCTCAGTCAAAAGATGAGGTAAGAAATAATTATGTTCATTTAGTTGTATCACATACAAATGTTTGTTTAGGCTCTTTTGAAGAACATACTCATGGAATTGGCAAGAAACTTCTGACAAAAATGGGATACAATGGAGGGGGTCTTGGCAATAATGGCCAAGGTATTATTCAACTATTTAAAGTTGAGGGACATCCTCGATATCAAGGATTGGGATATCATGATACAATGACTAGCGAAATTTCTTGGGAAAGTTGTTCCTATTTCCATAAGCAAGGACATATTGAGGAAAACTATTGGGATTTGTATCCAGAGTTGAAACCAAATTGGTTTCAAATTTAATAAGGTAAAAGGAAAATGTACACGAATAGTGATTCAGATTCAACAAGCAGGTCGCTAAGTAGTAGTTCCATTAAGAAAATTACAAGGTATAAATGAAATCATTCAAATAACTATTCTGATTTTTCTAGTAGCATAAAGAATGCAATTCCTTGTACTTTTGTGGAAAACATAACCACTGTGTTTCAAAGTGTTGGAAGCAGAGAGAAACCTCCTGTAATAAATAATGAAAATGCATAACATAATAGGAATAATAGAACACAAGGAATTTATTGATCACGGGCCACTTCGAGGGGGAAACCCCCTTTGATCAATATCAATACAAATAACTCATGGATTCCTTCATTGGCATCAACACATACTTATATACTAAATCTATTCTAAACAACTATTACTCCCCATGAATGTGGGATAATAAAATATACTCACGGGATGACTTACAAAGCATATGCGTCCAACAATAATATACTAACAAAGTAAAGAGAAGGGTTGACATGGGCTCCTAATATCCCCTCCCTCTTAGAAAAGATTTGTCCTCAAAGCTTTAGATGTGGAAATTGTTGTTGAATATGAAGGAGTGGTTCCCATGTAGCATCCTTTGGTTTCATGTTATTCCACTAAATCAATACCGCTATAATGGATCGAGAGTGAAAAAGACAAGTGCACCTATTGAGGATGACCTTTGACTCCAAAATGATTGATCCTTCATTTTCCAGTTCTGGTAAAACAATTTATTCTCTGATGTTTGTGCCAATAACTTTCTTAAGACAAGATACATGAAATACTAGGTGAACGCGAGAAGAAGGAGGAAGTTCCAATTTATAAGCAACATACTCAATATTATGAAGAACCTTATATGACCCGTATAAATTTGGAGGAAACTTATGATTCCCTTTGAGTTTCAGGGAGGATTAGTTGTAAGGATGTAAATGAAGAAAAATCATATCACTAACTTGAAAAGTGCACTCAAAATGGTGTTGATCGGCTTGTTGTTTCATTTGGTTTCTTGCCATGTGAATATTTTCCCGCAAAATGTGAAGAATCTGATCTCGGTTTCAGAGAACCATGTCAACTACTTGAACTGGTGAACTGCTGGGGGTATAAGGAAGGAGCATTGGTGGTGCATTACCATAGAATGCTTCATATTGAGTCATTTTAGATGCATTTTGGTATGAGGTATTGTACCACCATTCAACGAGAGGGAGACACTTTTCCCACTGATATTGTTGTTTAGAGGTGAAGTAACGAATATAAGTTTCCAAACATTTGTTGATAACTTCAATATGACCATGTCTGTTTTTGGGTAATACCATGAACTCATCTTCTGTTTGGTGCTAGTGTGGTGAAATAGTTCTGTTCAAAAATGAATTTTGAAAGTTGCATTGCGATCTGAGAAAATTTAATAAGGGATTCCATGAAGACAGAAGATCTAGTCCATGAAAATTTGTGCGACTGAGGAGGCAGTATATGGATGGATGAGGTCACAAAAATTACTATATTTGGTGAGATGATAGACCACAACCAAGATCATTGTATTCCCTCAATATTTAGGGAGCCCTTCAATGAAATCCATTGAAATTTTTGTCCAAATCCATTTAGGGATGGGAAAGAGTTCGAGCAATCTCAGGAGTGTTGTTTCACCCGTGTGGCGCTAGAAGGTATCACATTCAGCCACCATATGTTGAATTTCCCTTTTAATTCCCTTCCAAAAGAATTTATGCCATGCCTGCTCATACGTTTTGAGGAACCCATAGTTCTCTACCGATGTAGAAGCATTGAGTTCATAGAAGACAGCTTGTTGAATATCTATGCTCTAGGGAAGCACTAGATGACCCTTGTATCTCAGAGAAGCACCATCCCAAGAGTAATGCAGTATAACAGAATGGTTATTGGCCAACCGTTGAATAATTTCAGATAATGAAGAGCTAGTGACATATCCTTAGTGAACAAATTGCAACCAATTTGGAATAGGCATAGAAATATATGAAAGAGAAATGTGGTCATCAAATGTGCAAGAAAGAGCATCCACCACGAGATTGTCCTTACCCTTCTCGTGAGTGATCTCATAGTCATAACCCATGAGTTTTCTAACCCATTTATGTTGTGTTGGGGACGAATCCTATTATTCCATGAAATATTCAAACTCTGGTGATCAATCTTAATGCATAAATGATTCCATAATAGGTATGGTCACCACTTCTGTACTGCATGCAAAATAGCCATCATTTCCTTCTCATATGTAGAGGTGGATAAATTCTTACCGAAAAGGTATTTGTCGGTGAACACAATGGGTTGTTCATCTTGAAGGAGAACAACACCAAGTCCATTGTCTCAAGCATCACTCTCAATAGTGAAGGGCTTGAAAAAATTGGGCATAGCTAAAATAGGTGTGGTACACAATATAGCTTGTTTTAGTTTGTCAAATGCACACTTAGCAGCATGTGTCCATGTAAAAGCATCCATTTTCAATAGAGATGTTAATGGAGCTGAGATCTTCCCATAATACTTGACAAACTTGCATAGTATCCAGTCGGTCCCAAAAAAACACAAAGGCTCATGAGTGTCTGAATATGCGGCAAATTTTTCATGACATCTATTTTGGAAGGATCCAGGTGACCCCCTTATGCTGAAAAAATATACTTGAGATACACTAATTCATCTTTCCCAAAAACACATATTTAGACTGTTTGGAATGGAGATGATGACCACATAAAAGTTCCAGTACAAGATCGAGATGTTGGAGATGCTTAACCCATGTTTTATTATAGATGAGGATATCATCAAAGAAGACCATAATAAGTTCCACAAGTAGGGCCAACATATTTTATTCATCAATGCATGGAATGTGGAAGGAGCATTAATGAGGAAAAAGGGCATGAACGAAAATTCATAGTGGCCATCATGTGTGCAGAAATCTGTTTTAGGGATATCATCCTCATGAACCCGAATTTGGTGATACCTAGAATGAAGATCCAATTTGGATAAAACATGAGCACTATGAATCTCGTCAAGAATCTCATCAACAACAGGAATTGGAAACTTATCCTTAATTTTGATGTGATCCAGTGCTTGAAATTCAATGCAGAGGCGCCATGACCCATATTTTTTCGAACAAAAAGAATTGGCAAAGAAAAGGAACTGATACTAGGGTGAATAATACCTTGCTTCAATCAGTCTTGAACAAACATCTCTATATCTGTCTTTTGATGAAATAGGTAGCGATAGGGCCTAATGTTGGGAGGGAATATTCCAAGGATGAGCGAAATACAATAGTCCTCTAGTCTTGAAGGTGGCAATTCTACTAGTTCAACAAATACACAAGCATATCAATCCAAAATTTGTTATAGATTCAAGGGAGTAGTCGAGACCGCTGAAAGTTGCATCTGAATGGAATGGAGTTGAATGATGAAACCATGTGAATTATTCCTAAGAATCTTTTCCATGTGATGTGAACTGATGATGCTAAGAGACCCTAGTTGTAAGCCCTTCAATGTGTTTTTTTTCCATTGACTGAAAAATGCATCCAAAGTTCATCAAAATCCCATAAGATGGGTCCAAGTGTGCATAATCGTTGAGCACCCAAAACCACATCGCATCTTCCTAAGGGAAATTTAAATATGTCACAGCATAAGATATAATCTCCAATAGAGATACACATATTGTGACACTTCCCCTTGCGAGGTAAGGTGCCCCCATTGGAAATCATGACTTCAAAGTTGGAGCAAGGATGGAAAAAACAATCATCCTATTTGGAAATTTGAGGGTCAATGAGTTATGAATGCTACTAGAATCAATGAGTATTGTAAGAGGGAGATTCTTGAAGAAACCATTGACTCGCATGGTTTGTGGGGTGGTGACTCTGGATAATGCATGGAGAGATATATCTACGTTGTCATCTTGAGAACCAAGGCCAACAAGTAGTTGATGAATGTCGATCTGATCATCTACTCGATCCTGAGCATCACAAATTTCAGGTGTAGGCATAAAATCCACATCTAAGAGATAGAGCTTTTGATCAGCACATCTATGTCCCTGAGTGAATTTCTCATCACAATTATAACAAATCTCTTTTTATGTACATTCCCACATCTCGACTTCATACAAATGCTTGATAGGAGTGGTTATAGGAGCTGGTGTGATTGGAGGTCTTTGGGAACCCATATTTCTTAATTGAACAAAAGTAGATTTGGAGCGTTGTTGAGCTATGATCTTGTCTTCTGCTAACTTAACCAACCCTAGGGATTCCATCATTGTGTTGGGACAGAACATTTTAACCTCAGATCAGATTGCATCATTCATACCACTACTAAAACAACTCCTGTAGAATGCATCAGACAATCCTTCTGTGTGATTGGTCAGTTTCTCGAATTATGTCTGATACTCTCTCACAATACTAGTTTGGCAAAGTTTAGTGAGTGATCTTGTGAAGCCATCAAAATCACTAGGGCCAAATCGTTGCAAAAGAAGATGGAAAAAATTTGTCCATTTTGGCTCTTAATGAGCCTTGATGTACCAATGGAACCATTGAAGAGCTTCATGTTCCAAATGAAGGGGTTCAAGTGGGACTTTGTTGACATCATAAGTGTTATGCAGACTGAAATATTACTCTTTCTTGTATACCTATCTATTCGGATCATCACAATTATAGTGAGTAAAATCAAGCTTCGACACACAAAATTTGCTAGAAGAAGAGAACCCAGCGTCTGTAGAAGACTCTAGCTGTCATCTTTTATTCATGTCTGGATGCTGAAGACAGAGGCCGAGAATTTGTTCATCAAGATCTTGGAGTTTGGTCTTGAGGGAGGCAAGTTCATCTTCCATTTGTTTTTTTTCTCATGCGTAAGTGACAACCATAACCATGATTTCTTTTTTTTTGGGGGGGGGAGGATGGGTAGAAAAACAAAAAAAAAATAGAAAAGGAAAATTTGGAGTTGGGAAAAACTTTGATGGGTAATTGGGGGTTGACTAGGTTTTGGACACTTCCTGAGAGACAAGGAGGTAGAAAATGGGTATTTCAAAAGTGGGGTGAAAGAATCAGAAAATTTGTCAAATAGGGACAAGGAAGCAAAAATAGTAAACGAACACCGTGGAAAAATTTGAAGGCAAATTGGGTTCGAGTCGAAGAAGTTATAACAAACCCGAAAAATAGACAAATGTGGGATTTCTGGCTTCCAAAAGTGGAATTTGGGATAGGGGTCCTCTAGGAAGGAAATATGAAGAATGGAATTGCAATGGTTACAATGAATTTTCAAGGGAAAACGACCTAAAGCAAAGAATATATGGTGAAAAAATAGAAATTTATACTTTTTTTCGGTGGAATTGATTTGTGACAAATATGGACAGATGCAGTTTGCTATTTATCAACTGGAAATAGATATGGACCCCATGTATGTTCAACTTCCTAAAGGTTTAGGGGATTCACTCAACCACCAATGTTGTCTAACGACTTGCGTATTGGGGTAGTACTCCTCACTCCATGACTCGGGTCAAATTGATAACCACTTTTCCACAAACGACAGCTCTTGGTTTACCTCACGGGCGTGAACTAGTCAATCAGGTAGGGGTCATTCCCATTTTAGCTGGTAGGTCCTCTCAATGGCTATCTACTTCCGGATTCCTATGGCACTCCTCACAATGATTTTTAGGGCTATGCCCATGTACTTCCGAAAGTTAAGTGGATATGGGTTATTCCTTTATCTGAACTTCCAATTTAAATGAAAAATACTAATTCCAAGAAGAAGAACTACTACAATAATCACATCATCGGGAATCCACTCCTAAAAAAAATTGGCATAAATTCCACTCAGTGAGCCCAAGAAAGTGATATGATACTATATGATAGAAGCCTTCTGCAACAAATAATGAAAATGCATGATATAACAGAAATAACAAAACACATAAGGAATTTATTGATCACATGCCACTTTGAGGGGGAAACCTCCTTTGAGTAAGATCAATACAACTAACTCTTGGATTCCTTCATTTGCCTCAACATGTTCTTATATACTAAGTCTAATCTAAACAACTATTACTCCCCATAAATGAGAGATAATACAATATACTCACGGGACGACTTGCAAAGCATATGTGTCCAACAACAATATACTAACAAAGTAAAGAGTAGGGTTGATGCGGGTATTAGAATTTGAATGCCATTTAGATATTCAAGCAGATAGTTCTAATAATGTTTGCAGAAAATGGAGAATGAAGATACAAGCTGAACAAAACAAACCACACAGGAAACAGATGAGTATTGCTCAGGAATTTACAGTATCATTCACAATAATAAAATCCAGTGTTACAATAGTTTACATAGGAAAAGAATTCAAATGCATTAGGTAGCAATTCAAATCTATCCACTGGATCTGACTATATCTAACTAACCATCTAACTCATGGTGTCTCAATCAATATCGGAGTCCAACAGATCAACTCCCAGATGTCCAACCAACTCAACCAATTAGTAATAACTAGTTAACTTAGTGCAACCGAGTGTGGTAGGTGGGCAAATGTACCTACTCCACATGCAGCCATGCATTAGCCATGCATAACTAGCGCTAGCTAACTGATTGTGAACTAATTGAAAGTAACTGGGGGGTAACTAAGACTAACTAGCACTAACTCCAAGTAACTGATGTAGGTTGGTGTCAAGACTCCCAGTGGCTCCTAAAATGTAGGGATTGGTCTAGGAGGTGCCCAAACTAATGCATGCACATGCAGTAAGTGGAAGTTAACCTCTAGCAATGTTCTCCACACTCTAGTAATTGGAATATGAGGCCTCATTAGTCTAAGTGGACCCAATGGTACTAGTGGACCCAATTAATTAATTAAGGTTCCTAAGTTAGGATAAATAATCTAATAGACAGTATGGTCAAGGGAAGATTAATAATCCTAACACCCCCCCTGAATCCTAACTTGGACAACTATGGGACCTGGTAACAAGACCATAGGTCACCCAAATACAATCTAAAAGAAATAATTTTTCTTAATACAACCGAGGAAATAGGGACAACCTCATGGGAAATCCCCCCCCTCAAGATAAGCAGAAATCAGGAAATACAAGTTAAAAACTTGCAAAATCTTTTGCTACAATTTGTAGCATTAATGCAGTATTCTGATTCTTCTATGCAGCATCAACCTGAATATGTGCATGTGAACCTCTGAATCCAAACAAAGTGATTATGTTTGGAGGAATATTCCTCTTTGGAAGAAGAATAATGTGCCCAACTGAATAAGGAATATAGACATCTGCAAGATGAAAACTGGACCCATGTAGAGTAGCTAAAAACAACTGATGAGAGAGCAAAGGTGCTTGAGAATTCAAACCATGTGAGGAAAAACCAAGAAAATGATATATGTCATTCTTGAATGACAAACCATGAGTGCTAAATTAGCCACAAGTGTTAGGATCAAGTGTCCAAGCGGATGCAGAATGTCTTCCGCTTTACTAGTTCTGTGAGGGGATGAGCATGTGACCAAAGGTAGAGAAGCCCTGGGACTGTGGAGAGCGAATGCATGAGCTCCATAATCTTATATTACTTCAGAAATAACCAATAATTCACAAAATATAATCTTAGCAAACTCATAAGAGAGAACTAACATTGAATCTTCAATAGCAAAATTTAAGGAGATTTGCGGTGCTTGATTTGTCACACCAAAATTGATGAAACCTATTACAAGCAATACTGTAATCTCTTGAATCTTAAAACCTGAACCAAATATTATTAGATCAGAAAATAAATCATATCTAAATAGGTTCATATCAGATCCAAAATTGTGAAGTGAAATCAAATCCCCAACAACAATTTTGAAGGAGACTTGCGGCACTAGTGACTTCACACCAAAATTGATGAGAACAGCTACAAGTAGCACTAAAAGCTCATGAACCTAAAATATTGAACCAAGTAATATCAGATCAAATACAAATAAGGTCATATCATATCCAATAAATTTCCTATAAGATCCAAGTGTTTACTCCACCGAGATAGTAGATGCACAATTTTCTCCTTCTTCAAAATTCTGAATATTGGTGCATGTAATCATGTAGGAATTTGCTGGAAACTCAAGATCAATGAGAGTGTTTCAATCACTCCTACAATCTGAAATTATTTCTAAAATATCCAAATATTTACAAAATATAATATCAGCAAACCCATGAGAGAAAACTGACATCAAATCCCCAGCTAACTTTTGAAAGAGATTTTTGGTACTTGTTTCTTCACACCAAAATTGATGAGAACATCTATAAGCAGTACTGAAAGATATTGAACCCTAGAACAAAGTAATATCAGATCAGATCCAAATAAGATCATATCATTTCGAATAAATTCCATATCAGATCCAAGAGTGTGCTCCACCGAGATGGTAGATGCTCAATTTTCTCCTTCTTCAAAACCCTCAGTATTGGTGCATGCAATCATGTAGGAATTTGTTGGAAGATCTAGATCAATGAGAGTGAATGGATCACTCCTACAGTCTGATATTATTTCCAAAATATCCAAATAATTACTTATTTTCACACCAACAACATCATTAGAGATAGAGAAATCAAATTCCTCTCCCTTTCTTGGAGCAATCACCGGTAAACTATGCACAAAATTTATAATAAAAGAATCACTGGAGAATTTTTGCATAGAATGGAAGGAGAGATTTTATCCAATAACAGAGATTCGAATGTCTTCTTCTGAATTAGCCATGTGAGGATATGAGATATTAGAGATCTCATACACTTCTGGATTAGCAGGAGAAGGAGTCACTCCAAGGAGACTTTCTTCAATTCGAATTGACTGTGAGGACGATTATGCTTCTTCTTCGTCTTGAACAACTTCATCAGAGAGATGGAGCAACCAAATCCAATTGTTTGTTAGTCGTCGAATTCGACTATCATTGTAATAATGAAATATGAATAATAATATATTGGATGATGCTGATAATTACAAGGGAAGCTCACCTTTATAGGCTTTGAGCGTGTAAAATGAAGGGTTACACCCTTTCATATGATAATTAACTAATCTAAATAATATTTTATTTTATATTTGTTACATTGCCACTCCCTTTAAGGAAGCTTTGTCCTCAAAGCTTAAGTATTTTCCTAGTGTGGTTCTTCATTCTGACTCGGTGTCGGTATTAGAATCGGACGAGGTCTCTTGTGCAGAGACTTGCACTTCCTTTCCATTGATGATTTTGCATTGTATTGTGTCATTGTTCCTACATTTATGACCAGGGGTCCAATCATCACTGCATCGACGACATATGTTTTTCTTCTTTTTTCTATTATCAGTGTAACTATTAGATGACTTCGATCTATTTTCCATTTCATAGGAATATGATTAAGGTTTGTGGCATTGATGACCGGGTGACCAAGTATCTGCATAGTACCTACATTGTGTCTCTTTTTCTTGCTGATAATGGTTATCGCCTCTTGTTTTAATTCCTTCCAATTTGCGTTCTACAACCTTTGCTTTATGTCTTGGTACTTCTACGTTAGGTATGTCATGCAAATTTAACTCTTTTTGTAGGTATGGTTTAAGACCTCCTAAATAAGTTTCAAGTCTTTGCTTGTCAGACAACCCAAATACTCGTGTCGATAAGGATTCCCACTGATGTGTGAATTCCTCAATGCTTCCAACCTATTGTAATCTGGTAAGTTTATTGAAAAAATCATCTTCTTTGATTCCTTGAAACCTATCATAAAAAAATCATTTTTGAACAAGTTCCAGGTGTAGGTAAAATTATCTCTCTTCCACCATAAGAACCAATTATAGGCATACCCTTCCATATGCATTGACGCATATTTCACCTTCTACTGGTCATATTGAATGTTGTAAATGTCGAAGTATTCTTTTGGTTTGTTTAGCCAAGCAATGCATTGGTCTTCACTCCCATTGTATTTCAACAACTCTATTTTTGCCTTAGGTGGGTGCACTTTGTAAGGGCGACGTTGATTTCCTTTTGCCTTATGGTTTGTTGGTGGCTTGGAACTACTGGACGATGAAAGTGACATTTTTGAATTTCTTCATTGTTGGTGGTGATTTTTAGTTTTCTTATTCTCTACTATTTTACTGATAGCATCTATTTTGTTATTTAATCGTGCCTCCATCTCTGGCAGTACTTGTGTTTCTATCTCTTGTTTAAGCGTCGCATTGTTAACCTTTATTTCTTTTTGCAATTCTTCTTGATTCTTTGCGAGTGTTTCCTGGGTGGAAACATGAAATGAGGCATCTAACATGTCTGGACTCCTGACTTGGCCCAGATTGGGTATAAGCCTTTTTAATATCTCGATTAATGTATTATGGTTCTGCGTCATGGTGCTCATGTTCTGTGTTAAGGTGTTTATGTTTTGAGTCATGGTACTCATTTTGTCATCCAAATATTTTTGTTTTTCGTTCAGGATGTCAAATTTTTCATCCAGCCTTCGTTCTAGTACCAGAACAAGCTCGTCTTTGAGTAATGTATTGTTATTTTGCATCTTTTCCTTCAAGCCTTTTAGGTCAGTGACAAGGGACTTGGTGTCCTTCTCCATTTTTTCGATCTTCTCTTTCAGTTCCTCCATGGTCTTGGACCTTATACGCGGAGGTGTGTATTTCAGCGCTATTTTGGCTTTTGAGGTGAAATTTGAATAATAATATATTAATTAATTAATTAATTAATATTATTAATATTAATATTAGTTTTCATAAACTATATAATATTTCGGATTTTTTTAAAACAAATATTATAATATTATTTATATTATAATAAATACAATATTTGAAATATATATATATATATATATATATTAAATTTCTTATTATTAATATATTATATTATATTATATTCTAATATAATATATTATATTGTATTGTATTGTTTTTTTTTGGTTGCAGGTTTAGGATGCGGAGGCAGAGGGGTTGCATGGTTGAGGTGGCCACGCTGTGAGGAGGTAGGAAGTGCAGGTTGAGGCACTGTGAGGAGGTGACAGGGGGAGGACAAGAGGAAGTGGAGAGGGTATAGGTGGAAGCGTGGGGTAGAAACAGTGGGTGGTGGAGGGATGCGTAGGTTGCAGTGAAGGGACGTAGAGTTGTAGGAGGAGGAGGCTGCGTTTTGCAGGAAGTTGCAGGCCATGTAGGTTGCAATGAAGGGATGCAAATTCGTAGGAGGATGAGCACTAAGGAATAGGCTATGATTTGCAGGAGGTTGTGTGCCAATGGGAAGGAAGAGCTTGCGGTGGGAGGAGGGAAGAACGGTGAGAAATGGTGCGAATGGGAGAGAAGGTAGCGTGGAGAAGGTGCCTATGGAGATGGGAAGGAGAACAACATGAAGAAGGAGAGTGGAGGAGGTATGCATGTAGATGCGTGGGAGTGGAGAAGGAGAGATGGCAGCGTGTGAGGAGTGGGGGTAGGGGGGAGACGAGATGCGGGGAGTTTTGGGAAGCTGGGCACGTGGAGATGAAGGAGAAGGTGGGAGAGTGAAGGAATTAAAAATGAAAAATGGGGGTGGCAGGAGTTTAAATGAGAGAGGGAGGATGAGCTGAATCCGAGCTCAAGCTGAAGGAGCGAATCCGTTCTGATACCAAATGGAGCAACTGAATCCGGTCGTCCGTTAGTCGTTGAATTCGACTATCATTGTAATAATGAAATGTGAATAATAATATATCAGATGATGTTGATAATTAAAAGGGAAGAACACATTTATAGGCTTTGAGTGTGTAAAATGAAGGGTTACACCCTTTCATATGATAATTAACTAATCTAAATAATATTTTATTTTTATATTTGTTACAAGAGAGTAGAGGCCGATAATTTTGAGTAAAGAAATCTTGTGGTTCTAAATGTGCCCTCCAAATTTCTATAAATATCCTCATTGTGATTCCCAAAGGTTCTATCCAGTTTTGTCCAGAAATCTTTTGGGGATTCTACAAAATCATTAAGGTAGCGCAAGCTTGGAGACCTCCAAAAAGCCATACATATTGTTCCATAAGCTCTAGAACTATCATTTAGCCAGTGATTCTCATATTCATAATACTCTTTTCCAAGTCCCATAGATACCTCATAGAGACATTGCCTCTTCGGAGATGCAATCATCTTCAACTTCCATTCTGAATATCTTGTGGATGGAGTAAGAAGATGAACATATAATATCGAATCCATATGAAGTTGAACCTGCAAAATATCACTGCAAAAACTAAAATATTTGATCTATGTTAGAATCATACTTTTCCTCTCGACATGAACATGT
This sequence comes from Pseudotsuga menziesii, assembly GCA_001517045.1. Taxonomy (NCBI): domain Eukaryota; kingdom Viridiplantae; phylum Streptophyta; class Pinopsida; order Pinales; family Pinaceae; genus Pseudotsuga; species Pseudotsuga menziesii. The sequence continues at coordinate 27,281 of LPNX010356583.1, read as the reverse complement.
TTTCGAGGTCCATCACGCCCTCTCCGATGCTCTAAATAAATTCGGAGCTAGAAAATCATCATAGGGGACTTCTGTGGAAACCCAGCTACTTTTGATGTTCAATGGGGAGAAACAAGCATGAAACCTGCCTAAGAAGGCTCTGATACCATATTATAATTTGAATGTCATTTATATCTTCAAGAAGATAGTTCTAATAATGTTTGCAACAAATGGAGAATGAAGATACAAACTGAACAAAATAAAACCACACAAGAAATGGATGACTATTGCTCAGGAATTTACAGTATCATTCAGAATAATAAAATCTAGTGTTATAATAATTTACATAGGAAAATAATTCGAATGCATTAGGTAGAAATTCAAATCTATCCACTGGATCTGACTATATCTAACTAACCATCTAACTCATGGTGTCTCAATCAATATTGGAGTCCAACAGATTAAATCCCATATGTCCAACCAACTCAATCAATCAGTAATAACTAGTTAACTTAGTGCAACTGAGTGTGGTAGGTAGGAAAACGCGCCTACTCCACATGTAGCCATGCATAGCTAGTGCTAGCTAACTGATTGCGAACTAACTGAAAGTAAATGGGGGCTAACTAAGACTAACTAGTACTAAATCCAATTAACTGATGTAGGTTGGTATCAGGACTCCCAGTGGCTCCTAAAATGTAGGGATTGGTCTAGGAGGCACCCAAACTGATGCATGCACATGCAGTAAGTGGTAGATAACCTCTAGCAGTGTTCTCCACACTCTAGTAACTGGAACATGTGGCCCCATTAGGCCAAGTGGACCCAATGGTACTAGTGGACCCAATTAATTAATTAAGGTTCCTAAGTTAGGCTAAATAATCTAATAGACAAAATGGTCAAGGGAGGATTAATAATCCTAACAACAGGTTCCTAATAGAAGAAAAATGTTTATTGCAGAAGAATCATGGAAAATTGAAGAAAACCCAGACAAGATGACCATACTCCTCGTTTAAAAATAGAGAATGTCAAAATGGAGCCGCATTTGCAGAATTTATGTGCACATTGTAATATGAGTGGGAATTGAGAGGATAACAAGAAATACTTGAAAAAACGTGATAATGTCACGTTTTTAATGTATTTATTGTTTTTGGGGTATCGGGGCTCGTCAAAAGTATGCCAAGTGTGTACTCATTGGATGTGGAATTTAATTCTGCATCCAACGAGCTCTCCTGATCGAAATTTGAGTAAACACATAGGGAGATATGTCGAAAATACGAACAAAAAAAGTAGTTTTTTTTATGATACCTATCCCCAAATTTATATTAAAAAAATGTTTAAGAGGTGCTCCCTTTCTAAATTTTAAAGAATTTTGACTGGCTAATACATGATGATATGGAATTTGTATTATTTTTAGAAGGCCCATTTTAAATTGAAATTTCCTCTAATGAACATGCGATTTGTATTCCTGAACATGTCGTTGGGGAAAAACAACAATGGAAAGAAAGTCTCTTAAGTTGGTTTGGTAGAGAATGGTTAACATATTTGCATCATTGAAATTATTATGTTAACAAGTTTATATTTATATTCTATGAAGACATTAATACTTGGTGAAGTTTGGTTTTCGTTGTATAGAAGATCGACATGGTGGAACCGTCAGAAAAACGATAGAGAGAGTCTCGATGTTCGCTAGTGGAAGCAAGTGAAGGTGATCTCATAAAGGAATGAATCCATGTGCATCTTGCAGTGTGTGCGAGGTGTATGTTTAGTGTGCAATTTGATGAGGATCTATGAAGGAATTCATGCATCGACTTGTGGAGGAAGCATGAGTAATGCAACTATAAATATGGTGTTGACACTACTATGAAAGAAAAAGAGAATATCGATGTGAAGATGTTTGAGATAGATAGAAATAGTCCAACTGACGAAATCATTGATTTCTATCAGATCCTTAATTGCAAATCACTACACGAATCTCATAATCAATTCAATGTTATAAGATTTATTGGAATTTTAGTTGCAAACAATGTGGGAAAACTCTGCCAAGGTCATGGAAGGAGGATTTGAAAAGATATTTGAAGATAATCAAGAGGAGTATATATGATCTCTATACAAATATTTGTCTGGTTCCATCCTCTTATTGTGGACCATTCATAGGTGCATACTTTCACCTTGCACAATAGTAGCATCATTATTTTGTCTATCAACAGAAGATGGGAGAAGTGGTTTCCACAGGTTCGATCCATGTATTGGTGCAACCACCATTAAAACTTTATTTAGATGGAGATTGTGATACGCCAATGAGTTGGTAAACGAGATATTTGATCCAACAACATGCCCTCTAATGGTGGGATCCAACTATTATAACAATATGCCACATATAGCCAAGTTTCGGTAGAGCAAACAATCAAGATGGGTTTTGTTCAACAAAGCGCCCCAAGATCAAAACCCACTTCTCGAGTAAACCCATAGAATTTTCCCTCAAGTGCATGTTTGGGGAAGTTTTCCTCAATGTAATGTCTCTTCAAACATTGTAAAAGGTTTTACTAACCACTCTTATAGTTTTAGGAGTGAGAGGCATTTTTTTTATGCCCAAAGTCTTGTTGAACATTGTAATGGCCTTGTATTCACTATTGAGTGAGACTCTAATGTTTCTTAAACCTATGTTTGGGAAATTTATTGTAAACTTGACCAAAGAGTATTCTTATGAACCCTTGGCGAGTGTGATATTTCAAAAATTGTAATTTGGGTGTCTTCAACCATAAAGTTTGCAACAGTTAGCTTCAAAAGTCCGTGAAAGAGAAGGGGAATGTGTCATTTGCAGCTGGTATAGATGATTGCGGATTGCAATTTATACTTTTGGAGGTCCAAAAGTGCTTTTCTATGGGGAGATTTGATCCAAGGGGATCTCGACATTCGAAGAATGCAGAAGGTTTTCATTATCACCAAAGGTATTGAATCGACAAAGAGTCGGCAAAGAACTTTCTAATGCAATTTGAATGACGTCAAATGGACTTCATTTGTGAAAGAAATTGTTTGTTGATATTCGGGACAAAAAGGAGGTGTTTTTCAACAAAAGTTCACAATACATTGAACAAAGTGTTTTACACATCAAAATTGAAAGTTCAATGAAACTATGTGAAAGGGTAAAATTATGAAGTGCTCATACAAATTATCATTTAATTTGTAAAAGGAAATTTAAAAAAGGTGTGAGAATACACCTCCCCATTTGGTTTCCTAGTCCTAAGGGAGTGTTGAGATCTTCATGGAGAAAGATGAGACCATTTCTCAACCTATCCCGTAAGGTCCCTCATGATCCTAATATGTGTTATGAGTAATCATCCATGAAAAAACTATAAATACCTCTCATTTGGATAAGGAAAATAAGCTTTTGGAGAGAGCTTTCCAGTAAACTTCGTATGATAATTTTTCTTCCAAATATGGGAGAAGCAGTTTTGTTCATGTGAGATCCTTAGTTTTTCTTGGTTTGGAAGGAGAAGGCATCCCAAGATGGGAATGAGCTACTTGAAGTGAAGATCATGCAATTGTACTTATGAAAGCCATATGTCTTTGAAGGAGAATTAATAAAATGGTTCAGAGTTTTGGCGGACCTAGAGACGTAGTAAGGAGGCCCGACGAACTCCATTAATAATTCTGGTTTGCATATCTTTTTATGAGTTGAATTGTTCATTTCATACACACACACACACACACACACACACACACACACATATGTTGTCGAATTTTCATGTTATTGATGGCAATTTGAGATTTAATAAGGTATTTGAAATTGGCTAATAAATTGAAGTGGTGTTTTAGTGTTCATTCCTAGATCAAATATGGAGAAGTATTTTACAAATACTTAACACTTATGCTTGATATTTTGATTTGTTTGGAATAATTCAGAGTTCTAGGTAAATGCCAAAGACTCAAGATTTATTTAGATTTCATGATTTTTGAAATTTGAGGTTAATGTTCTTATTTCAATAAAACAATTTATGAAGATGGATGTGTACATTCACAACTATATCATAGAACTAAATCTCCATTCATCCGCCAAGACATTTATGACAAACATAAGTTTTTACATTTTAATGTTTTAATAATTATGTAAAATTGTTGCTTTATAGATAAAACGAATATCATCACAATAGTTGTGTACAATATGATCTCTTTAGAGAAGCTTATTCTATTTGCACCTATTTGAGGTAATTGCTAATTATAATAAAATATAACAAATGATTTAAACACATGAGGTTACATATAAAGTTAGTTTAGTAAAGGTTTGAGGTTAGTTGAGTTACATTATGTTTAGAGTTAAGTTTGCCATTTAAATATTTGGTAAAAGTGAGAAATCTTATAACTTTAAAATAATAATTATAAACAATGATGTTTTTAATATTATATTATATAACTCTAAAATATAAAAAATAAAAAATTTATTTTTTAATAAAATATTTTGAAAATATTTTTTTTTAAAGAAAAACCAAATAAGCTAATGTAAAAGTATCCTAATTTAAAAAGTAAATTGTAATGGAACCTTTTGAGAGTAAACCTAATAACGACATTGCACATAAACTCACAGAAGCGAAGAGGTGGATTAAACACCTTTCTGTAGTTCATCAAATGAACTAGTTAATGCTTTGAACCAAATGGAGGTTATTTATCTAAAATGGAACAAACGCTATTAGATAATCTGGACTATTTTACCCATGGCTAATGCTTTTTTTTTAAGTACGGTTTAAAACAAGTTTTTTAGTATTAGTTTTTATGTACTACTTATCAGTACAATATAAGTACAATATATGATAAAGTGTCTTTGTATAACAAGTTTATGAGCTCTAGTTTTGAATATTTTGATTTCAAACTATCTTTGTTTTTGAAGATTTAAGTATAAAGTTTCATTGATTTATGATCAATGTGGTTTATTTTTCAATATAATGAATTGTGACATTTTTTTGAAAAAAGAAGGGAGAACAATTACTATATTAGATAATTCAAGATGTAATGTGCTCAACGATGTGTGAATTGGTAAAGGCCTAAAGTTAAAAGTACAAAGCACATTCGACACATTATTATGCATTAGTGATATCACTAAACTAGTAGCATTTAAATTAAAAGAAATATTTCAATTACCATATTAGACAATTCAAGATGTAATGTGCTCAACGATGTGTGAATTGGTAAAGGCCTAAAGTTAAAAGCGTAAAGCACATTCGACACATTATTATGAATTAGTGATATCACTAAACTAGTAGCATTTAAATTAAAAGAAATATTTCAATTAGCTATTGGAAGTTTGTTAGAAGTTTTTCATGGTCAAATCATGTGAACATTTTACCATTATGTAAGAGAATGACACTTCTAATAAGAGTTGTGACACTTGGATATTTAGTGCAATGATCTCATCTTTGGATAGTGTTAGAGATTTTGTGATATAAATTGATGGCAGGTCAATGTTTCAAGTCATTGATGCATTGATATTCTTTAGGACCACTTTATCATGAAGAAAAGTTGTATATCTGGCTTGAAAAGTGATCTCCCATCAATTTCTATCACAAATCTCCAACATTAGGCAATCATGATTGTGAATACTGAGCTAACTCAATCTCATCCTTGTTGAGGTTGTATTTGATAACAAAACACGTATATTCAACAACATTCATGATGACATTGAATTTAAAACCACTAAATAAGAACATGATTCGGAAAGCATTGCATACATTGACAAAGTTATGGCCACTTTTGCTCAATACCCAAGACAATTTACAAAGTACCAAAGCAATCTATTTTGAATATTTTCTATTACTAATTCAACCCCCAAGGTCAATAACTATATTGCATCGTTATTGCTACATCATCACCTTCTCATTGTTTCTCATATGCATGTTGTATACAAATGGCACTATTCTACTGGCACTATTCTACTTTCCCGGGGATATAATTACTTATCTTCATGATGAATACATGTTTTCACGTATTGCCCGTACTGGTGTGGTGTGTTGGTTGTTCGATTCTGAAGTAAGTTGTTAAGAAGAGGTAATGAGTTCAATAAACACCTAGCCTTAACCGTGTCCCGTGCTAGTGGGCGGTTGTGGGGCACCTAGGGGTATAGTGGTAGCAGGAATGGATCCCTGGACCCCGTGTAACGCGAGTACCAACCCTTCCAAGGTTGTCGATTCCCCTAGTTACAAAAAAAAGGTCTTCATGTACCAGATGATGGATGTGATATGTTGTTGAATCATGGTAAAAATTGAGCTCAGGTATTAGTCCTTGTTGTTGCTCCTAAGATGAACCATATTGAGAAATGATGACTTGTAATTAAACTTTTTATATTGATGGTGATAATGATTGTTACCATCCATTAAGTCCAACTTTGGTCTATCAGACCTTAAGAAAAATGATGAGTTAATTGGTTTGCTTTATCATTTTATTTATATGATCAAAATTTTAGAGGGATGCTTCCATTTAAATCTCAATAGTTTTGATTTGTTAACAAGTTAAGAAGGTTAATGTTACGAATATTCTAAAATTGAGATCTAATGTGAGCATTCGTAGGACATTCTAGGAGACAATTATTTTCATCCTCTATTTTCTAGTATCACAAATATGACAAATTATTGCATCCCTTGGCATTTTAAGAATATTCCAACACCTTATTTCACTATGGAGCTCTTGAGAGTTTGTCCTTTTAGCAATATTTTCTACTTAAAACTAGTTATAATAGGAGATACTTTTGATTTGTTATATTGGAATTATTGACCTCTTTATGGTATCTTAATCTTTTCTTATCTTAAATTTCTTCATAGCACCACAGTTTCTTCCTGAACTTAGATGTGCTAGTATTTCTAATGGTATTGATACTCTTAATCGTTCTGAAGAGTTGTGTATGTTATGATGATTATCTTTGAGATAGTAGTGAATATTATTGACTACATATTCATATTTTGTATCATTCATCTTTATTAATTAATATTACATGAAAGAATTTCACTTAATGTTGGTGTCTATGTAAAATCTGATGATTATCAAAACCAATTTGTTAGGATATATAGACACTTAGGAGTTAGTTAATATCAACTTGGTCCATTATGTCTTTTAGAAAAATGTGTTTCTTTAACTTAAACTTTTGTAATTAACTAATTCGACAATTATGGTTATGTTCTAGACATGAACTGATCTAATGATTCATCTTCTCCTAAGTATTAACAACACTCGATTGATATTAACAATATCACCCCAATCCCCCACATCAAGCTTTAATTACACTTCCTTACATCCATGGGATTATTGGTCACATTTGCAAGACATTAATTAGAAGGAATATCAAAAGGCTCTTCAAACCTCATAAAACTCTAAAACAATTATTCAAAAGTATCAAAGATAAATCCAACACTTTTCTCTCTCAAGGGGTCTACGAAATTCCCCGTTCTCATGGGAAATGCCACATCGAAACACTGATAGATCTATTAACCAATAACGACTCAAAGAGCACATTTTTTACACTAATAACAACCACCTTGATAAATATGCAATAACAGAGCATTCCCACAACTCTAAACACCTCATCTAGTTTGACCAAACCAAAATTCTATCATTTACTTCCCATTACTCTTCATGCCTTATTAGAGAAGCTCTTGAAATCGAAAAACACCCAAACAATTTTAATCGAGAGGATGATTATAAATTGAGTAATTCTTGAAAACCCCTAATTCATAAGTTTTTGTCATTAGCATATTTCCATGTTCGTCGCTCCATTTCTCCCTTCACAAACTTCTAATACATTTCACTATATCGTCTACTACTCCCCCTTGCATTTAATCACCTTATTGATCTCCTCCGCTTTTCATCTTTACTTCTTTTTTATTAATCCTTTCTCTCATTTCTCCTCTTTCCTCTTCATCATTTGTTATGTAGCATTACGATCCCAAAACTCTTTTGATATAAGATATCCTTAATCCCTCTCTCCGCGGCTAACCCTCATTTTTTTCTTCCATCCTCTTTCTTATCCCTCCTTGGTTAGTTCCAAAATTTCCCTATTCTAAGTGTTTTGCTAATCTCTCCTCCTTTTAATCATTAATGTAAGATCAATTTATTCATTAATGGGAGATCATTTTATTCTATATTTCAATTTATTGCGAAATCATTTATATTTTTGTTTTACTTGCTTCCTATAAAGTATATTATATATAATTTTAGATATTATAATATGTTTTAAAGTAATTTTAAATATTATAATACATTATGAAAATTCATTTTATTTTGTGTTATAAGTTCATTTAAATTATTCACTTAGTCATTTTCATTTTTAGAACTAATCACTATTTATCGTTAGATTTTGACAAAAGCTTCTACCATCCCTGCCTGTATTGATCTCAGTTTTGTAGACTCTATTTGAAATTCAACTCAGTTTTGTGTTGCTTTAGATATATCTAAAGGAAATCTGTGTACCCTCTATTTAAAGACGTGCCTGTAAGAAGAGTACCAAGATATTAAAGCAGCAAAGACAATGTGAGGAGGTCCAGAGTTCAATATTTCCCGGTTCGCATGGATGATGAACAAAACAACCATGTTTAAAAACAGCATTATCAAAAACTCAACGCATCGAGACAATATTACAGTAATCGTAATATGAAAGTGAAAGCCTTTAACGAAACCCGTCAGGGTTTCAGAGGTTTACACCAAATCAAAAGGGGCTCATTTTGAGCATAAAGGCTCGGCATTTGCAGTTGAGGGCTCATTTTGAGTATAATGTAAAGGTTCAGCACATGAAGTTGGTAATGGAGATCTGTAAACTAGTGTATTCTGAGCTGCCCTGCATGAATCCTACATAATCTGTTTTGGAGGCGATAGCTGTAGCCTGTACGAATTCCTGGGCACTAAACGGCTACCTTTCTTGCGCGTCTTACCGACACTGGAAGCTTTGTAGGGCTTTTTAATGGTTTCGGCTGAGCCTGCGGAAAGTATTGACGATCGAATGGCCTGATTATTATTATTAAATGATGATTTTATCGTCGATTCCCAGCTGTGGGAACCCTTGAGCTTCTTCTCCGGCTTCGCGAGATCTTCCACGCGTTTCACATCTGCCAGAGACATAAACGACTGCGACTTGCCGGTGAAAAAGTCGGACAAACCCCTCCTGCAAATTACTCAAAATCAGCAAAAGATTGCAGCAAACCCCCGTTCGAAATGAAGACAGATCGATTTTCTTGATAAATATATGCTTTCCATTAGACTTACTTGCGAGTAGGGAGTCCGGCTCTGAGAGACTTCATATCGAAGAGAGAGCCGCCATTGCTATCGGGCATCCGTGGAGGCGAGAAACCCCGTGAAGAACTGCCGCTCTCCGTCATGTCGTCCGAGGAATTCATGGAGGCTGTTGAATCCGGTGAAGAAATAGAAAACGACGAAGAAGATGAAGATAAATCGCATGTTGTAATTAAGCGCTCTTCGGCCATGGCTGCAGCTCTCTGCTCGTGGTCACGGAATTTCTCTGCAACAACTAAAATTCCCCTCCTGGCAGCATTCGTCTGGCCTATTTTGTAGTCCGCAGACGATAAGGACATCTCGATATATGTCCATAGAAATCACGCCACGTGGAACCATTGCAGCAGAGAGCTTTTCTTGCGGCGGGCCGTACCCACTGTTATAGAAGAGGCTAAAGCTATCTTTCGGCCAGCGGTTTTTGCATTCCCACTTCCAGCTGGTGGTTTTTGGCTCTATATCCCAGGGACAGAAAGCTCAGCTGCCACGTCCGCAATGGGCTAGAGCGCATTTACACCTGGCTGATGACGTGGCCAGCATGGCTATTTGGAAAGGTAAGGATGAGGCTTGGTCGGTGCCTGATTTTATGACTGAGAGGAGCATATTCCATGTTGGATCCATAAGAACCTTATCTAGTCCCAGTGGAGATGAAACAGGTGTCAGCCACACAAACCCAACGCTTTCTATTTGTGAATAATGGCAAGTCATCATTATCGAAATGAATCCTTAAATTGTCGTGTGTAAGGTTGCCTACCCTATCAAGATTTAAAGATCTTTATCATGTGCGTTACCTTTATGTTATCACAAAAATCCAATTTTTTATCTTCTTTATATTTTTAATCATTAGTTTCTATTATAATTTATAATAGAATTTGGGTGGAGACGGTAACAATCATTTTTCCAAATCACCCAAGTTACAATTCACGGACCTCAAAATCACAAACATTGTCAAATATAACACAATAATAGCTATCAAAAACTTTAAATTCAACAAAACTGACTTTTGTCGTCGTTAGTTGTGCATGATTTATGTGTACATAATAATGTCTCTAATATGCATAGATTAGTGTCTCACATATGTACATGGGTAAAGTGTGTCTAATCCAAATAATGAATGATTTTGACAAATTTTCTAACTATTTTTCAAACCATTTTTACAGGTTTGGAGTTGTTGAAATTGAACATATATTTGGCTAAGATTGAACAATCCAAGCATTAGAGTATGTGAGGAAAATAAATCCAATTTTTCAATAAATAGAAAACATAAAAAAATTAAAAATACATGTTTTTTCAATAATAAATTTTGTTATCTATTTATTAAAATATTATAAATCATTTAAATTTATCCAAAATACAAATATTAAAAATAATACTTTTTAGTCAATGTAAAAAGTATATATTATTCTAAAACTATTTTTTTGGTCAATGTAAAAACCATATATCATTTTAAAACAAAAATTTTATGTTAATGACTATTTCTTCACATGAATCCCATAAAACAAAATTTAAAAGATCTTCAATCTTAATCCAAAAAGAATATTTAAATATTTAAAATAACTTTAATCCTAATCTAGTACATATTAAAACAAAATTTAAATATTTTAAAGATTTTCAATCCTAAGTACATATTTTGATTTGAATTTTGCGTTTTGCCCTAAATAAAGGTTTATTTAATAAGTTAAACATAGGTTTGAGATGATATAAAAGCTCTTTCAAAACCTTTGCAGATTCGGAATTAATTTCAATTGATTTTTAAAAGCTCTTTGAAAGATTTTTAAACTCTATATCAAATTTGAATCATTGAATTTAAAAATTAATGATTTTTACTTATAAAATGAAAAGATTTTGATTATAAGTATGATATGGCTTTGATTTAATTATGAAAAACATTTCAACCTTACTTTATCATTGAGCCAAGTAAATATACTCATTGATTGTTACGGGATACCCATTATTACCAAATATTACTGATTGATTACTACTTATGACCGACCAGATACTACCTATTATCGGAATCAAAGCTCATAACAATGGCAAATGTTTGGGGAGCATTTTCCAATGCATACGTCATTCGTTGGCTAGCCAATGGAATGCATCAAATATATAATATAATAAATAATTTAATTATGTTTAATTTTTATATGGTTAAACATGAGTATTTAATTTTTTGACTTTGGTACGGACACAATTAATAGTTTAGTGTTATTCACCCCGTTGCAGACTCTTTAAGAGTCTATCAGAAGGGTATGCATGGGTTATGCCATCCATCCAACATCAGCCCAAGGAAACCATGTCAATGTTATGGCATCCATCTAGCATCAATCCACCATGACCATGTCAATGTTATGGCATCCATCCAACATCATCCCATCATTACCATGCACCTCGTTTTCCCTTTTTCCCTCCCTTCGTTGCTACTGTGCGATGGTAGGTACGCTGATGTGACTGCCCCCTATCAGCATTTACTCCTTCAACACGCAGATCCGCCCAGATCCTCATATCTCTCCATATCTCTGCCGCCAATTGGACCTGAAGTCTCAAATTATTCGCCATGTAGGCGCCATTACTCCACGCTCAACATCCAAATTTCCTCTCGGTTGTGTAACACACCAAATCTTTAATCTGCTCCTGCTCGAAGCATCCGTCAAACAAAGCACAGTTCTACAACACGGTGTTAAGCCCTTGCCATTGCTCTCTCCTTTCACTTGGTTGTCCTCCACAAGCAGACATGGATTTGCAGAAATCGTGCCTTCCTCTCAGAAATCGAATGCTCTGAGATGTGAACCAGTCGAGCCGAATTTGCAGGTTTTCGTAAAATTTAAGGCCTCCATTTGGGCTCTGAGGTTTTCATAATATTATTTGTGCTCTGCTTTATTGTTGCGATGGCTGAAAATTCCGCGTTTTAATAAACAATTGGTTTATTATGTGTCAGGTACTGTCCAGGTGGCGTTAATACTTCAGTGATTTTCTTCAACCAGGGGTATTTCACATTCCTTTTTTATCATCATTGTAACTAACGATAGCTCTGAAGTTTTGATACTATTTTTGGGCTTTGGCTTTAGATTTGGAGGCATAAAAGAATGAGAAGGCTTAAAATAATGAGAAGGTGAATCTGAAGGCTTGCTTGACAACGGTCTCACCTGAACCTACTCTTACCTATTCACTTAAACTGACTTACCCTAACCTCAAGCATTCGTCAAACCAAGCTGTCAATTAAATTTATCAGTGGCCTAGAGAGGGAATTAATTATTGTAAAGCTATACTTATGCTCCATCCATGTAGCGAGCAAATCCAAGAGGCTTAAAATTCCCTATTTCAATGTACATACCTGTGTCTAGAGGTCCTTGAATCAAAACTAGACGATTGCTCAGAGCAAGCTTGATTGCCTCAATTTGACTACCATACAGGCTAGTTTTATGCCCATATTTTAGCAAATTGTCTAGTGCATGGACTAGGCCTCTCATGGCATTTGCTTCATAATAACCTTGGACAGAAATACCACTGAAAATGCCGGAGACACTGGACGTCGCGACCCCGGTTGTCAGTTTCATCTCCAAGATCTCTTTCGAGCTTATATTTTCATTTGTGGAGCATTCCTTCTCCTTGTTAAATATACACTTTCAGTTAAGAGAAGTCGAGGGTCTGAGGTAATCTGGCGGGCTATTTGACTATTCCGAGTAAACCAGCTCTTCAATAAAGGGGAAATCCTCCATATACTTCTTTTGCAATGCTTTTAAAACGAGATGATATGCCTTGTAAAATGTAGGGCTTTTGATGCAGGAGCATCGTGGCATGCCAACAATGTGACGAGTTGGTCACATGCTGTGGCATATTTTTGGTTTGGCTGTTTGATGAGTCATAGTTTGTTAGTGGCGGTAGGGATTATGGCGAATCATGGCTCCCTGCGTGGAGATCAAGCTGCAGTTAGTTTGTTTTGTTGAGACATGGACATTTTCATCATGCTGGGTAGTTGTTTGTTTTAGGTTACAGGACCACTCAGGGATGGGGGTAACAGCTTAGGTTAAATAGATAGTTTAGAGAAGTAGAGGGGGTTCTGTTCTTGAGTTCTGTTCTTCTGGGTTAGAATCCCATTTGCAGAGAGATGGACAGACTTGCGTCTGGTTCCACTAGTAAATATTTTGATAAGACAGAAGAAGGTGAGCCGAGTGGTGTGCATGTGTGGTTGCTTAATAGGAAGAGTAGTTGTGTGTTTATAGTGTTATTAGCCTTTATGCATTTACTGTTTGAATTGTGTGCCTATGCAGAGCCGACTTCGGCGGTTTTCTTAACATCTGTGTATTTCTGTAAAAATCCTTGATTCATGCATGAAATTGTTGCTTGAATGGCTGGAATAGTTCGTAGATGCATGCATAAGAGGGTTAGGCTAATTACTCTTCAAGTTTACAAGTTGGATTGATCGATTCCATGATTAATCGACACAACACGCAAGTTTTCTGCCTTAACCAGTTTATTGCAGAGAAGGAACGGTGGAGATCAAGTCCGCAGACGAAGATCTGACGGTCCAGGAGAGATCCGCAACGGAAGTTGCGAAGGCGATAATGGATCTACAAAGATCTGTGAGATCCACGCCAAAGCGTAGATCGATGGTGGTGGGGAAGGCCGCAAAGATCGGACGGTGGAAAACAATTGCGGAGGAAAAGTTGTGGGGGAGCAACTTTGGGGAGTTGACCGCACATCCCACATCTTGCATCCCGCAACCTGCTTGCGGAAGGCCTGTTGCAGAAATATTGCTGCGGGAAATCCTGTTGCGGAAAGGCGGTTGCGGAGACAGAGTTGCAGAAAACCTTGCTGCGGAAGCCGAATTGCGGGGAGGAAATTTAGCGCAGAATTTGGCCGAGGGCTAAATTTGGCAGTCCTGCTAATTGTAGGAGCCACCAGATCTTGGAGGTGCTGGTAAGGTTGGCTATGGTCAACCCCTCCTGCACCATTTTTGGTATCAGAGCAGGTGCAAAAATATTTGCACACTATGGAGAGGAATCTTGCAATATTAATTTGCAATTTGGATTCATAACGTTGATTTCTGAATAGAGGAAGGAAAAGGAGACTGTGGTATGGGAACCCTCACAGCAGAGTGCTGTAGGAAATGAATGCAAATCTCAAGCCTATAGAGAGCATATGAAGTGCTCAAAGGTTTTGTGTGAGAACCAAGAAAATGCCAATAGGAGGAATCTTGATGAGGTGTTGAGAGGGTAGGCTTTTTTGCAGTTCATCATGAGTATGGGAAAGCTCATGGAGGTGGTATGGAAGGTGGCTACTGAAAGTCATATAAAGGGTTCAAAAGGAAGCCACGGTAGAACAAGGGAAGATGCTAGAGCAAATGGTGTCAAGAGGATGAGTCAAAGCGAATTTGACAGAGAGGTTACCGAGCTGAAGAAGGGGCTTAGTAAAGTGACCGAACTGTTGCACGAGGAAGCTACAGAAGGTCAATGTTATGAATGGAAGTTGAAGAGGAGGGTGCAATGGCCTGTAAAGAGGTTATGTGCTAGGAATCTCAAGCACAAACTTAGTGTTTGGGTGAAGAAAGAGGAAAGACTCAGGGCAGTTGAGCATGAGGAAGAAGTTCACGTGATGTGTGAACCTGGGCAAGGTGAGTACCTTGATGAATAAAGAGAGGATGTTGATACATAGTTTACTGACAAACTCATGGACATGGAAAAGAGTTCATATCAGTATACAGAGGAAAATGAGGATGTTGATGAGAAGTCCATTGAGGATTTCAAAGGTTGTTTCACAGAAACAAATCAACATGGAAGAATGGAAGAGAAGGCATCAGTTGAGGCTGAAGTGCCTTATGTTTATCAAACTGACAATATGTGTTTAATTGTAGGTTGCACAGTTGGAATAGAGGGACAATTGCTGAATATTGTCCAACAGTTTAAAAAGGATGAAGATGAGGGTAAAACTATGGACATATGGAATGTCTATGTTTTACATATCTACTTGATGATTTTATTGCAGGTATTATGCAAATGGATAGCTGGGATGGTGGATGATAAAGTAGATATTGTCTTGAGAGACAATATGGTAGCTCAAGATCGGGCTGAAGATGATGAGGGAAGTAGCAACAGTAGATCTATTGTACAACAGAGAGAGAAATCTTTGGAAGTTCTTTATACTTCTAGGAAAATGAAAGATGCAGTGGATAAGGGCATCCAGACAAAGATGTTTCAGCAAAGAAGCAGACTGGATGAGGAGATAGATGAGTTATGGCATCTCATGCAAAGATGTAAGAGAAACAATGATAGTGAGGTTCAGACAGTCATTTGGATGACTATTAAGATCATTGCAGAGTTGATGAGAAGCATTAGTTACAAAGCAAGATGTGGGATCCAGGAGGTATGAAGATTAAAATTACATAACCAAGAGGTCATAACACATATTTCATTAAATTTGTAATTAAACAGTGGATCTAGAATTCCAAAATAGCCTAAAAACTCATTTCAAGCATTGTTCTTGTAATAAAATATTTCCAAATTTAATGAAATATGTGTTTCATGGTTTCTTTTGGAAATCCCAAGGATGGTGATGTCAAGTGAAAGGTGAACATGATTTTTTTGTGGAGTCAGAACATGTACCAAAAATCTGTTGCTGATAAAGTGCTGGAAAGTATGGTTGAAGGGACTGTTCAAGTATCTGCTGCAAGCTTACAGAAAAGTAGCAGAAAGGGAGCTCATGGATAGGAGCCCATGAAGAGTTTCAAGCTAGGGATTCTGATGCAGGAGCATCGTGGCATGCCAACAATGTGGCGAGTTGGTCACATGTTATGGCATATTTTTTGTTTGGTTGTTTGATGAGTCATAGTTTGTTAGCGACGGTAGGGATTATGGCAGATCATGACTCCCTACGCGGAGATCAAGCCATAGTCAGTTTGTTTTGTTGAGATAGAGACATTTTCATCATGCTGGGTAGTTGTTTGTTTTAGGTTATAGGACCACTCAGGCATGGGGGTAAAAACTTAGGTTAAATAGATAGTTTAGAGAAGTAGAGGGGGTTTCGTTCTTCAGTTCTGTTATTCTGGGTTAGAATCCCATTTGTAGAGAGACGGATAGACTTGCGTCTGGTTCCACTTGTAAATATTTTGAGAAGATGGAAGAAGGCGAGCCGAGTGGTGTGCATGTGGTTGCTTAATAGGAAGAGTAGCTGTGTGTTTACAGTGTTATTAGACTTTATGCATTTACTGTTTTAACTATGTGCCTGTGAGGAGCCGACTTTGGCGGTTTTCTGAACAACTGTGTATTTCCGTAAAATCGTTGATTCACGCATGAAATTCTTGCTTGAATGACTGGAATAGTTCGTAGATGCATGCATAGGAGGGTTAGTCTAATTAATCTTCAAGTTTGCAGGCTAGATTGATCAATTCCATGATCAATCGACATAACACACAAGTTTTTTTCCTTAACCAGTTTATTGCAGAGGACGAATGGTGGAGATCGAGTCCGCAGACGGAGATCTGATGGTCCAGGAGAGATCTGCAATAGAAGTTGCGAAGACGATAATGGATCTACAAAGATTTGTGAGATCCGCGCCAAAGCATAGACTGACAGTCATGGGGAAGGGCGCAAAGATTGGACGGTGGAAAACAATTGCGGAGGAAAAGTTGTAGGGGAGCAACTCTGGGGAGTTGATCGTGCATCCCGCAACTCGCTTGCGGAAGGCTAGTTGCGGAAAGGCGGTTGCAGAAATAGTGCTGCGAGAAAGCTTATTGCGAAAAGGCAGTTGCGGAAAACCTTGTTGCGGAAGCTGAATTGCGGGGAGGAAATTTAGCGCAAAATTTGGCCGAGGGATAAATTTGGCAGTCCTGCTAATTGTAGGAGCCACCAGATCCTGGAGGTGCTGGTAAGGTTGGCTATGTTCGACCCCTCCTGCACCAGCTTTCAACTAAGTCAATATTAGATCTGTCCATGAAAAGTTGACCAATTGCTTGGATCTCAGTGCCGCCTCTTCCATCCACAATCCTTGTATAGATAACCAAAATTTTATTTGACTCTTCACAATGAGCCACAATGCCCCAAATTGGGGTATCAAAATTTCCTCCATCGTAAGAGATACACATAAGGTTTCCTGACACTACGGACGCATGTTATCCTTAAGTATTTCTACTTGTATTGCCATAGTTATGTTGGAATAACTTCCACTGAAATGGACACCCAAAACAATACCATTAGTCCAAACCCTCATATCTATTGGATCACGCAATGACTTCTTCCTCGGGTCTAAGATGCCCTTTCTCAGACCCCAAAAGCAGTCCTCCTGGAACAATCGAAAATAAGTGTCCATATAATTATCAATATACCCGTAGTTTCCCTTCTTCTTAACACAAGGGAGCCCCTTCAAGCAATTTTCCGAATCCATCTCATATGTTTGACAATCTGTAATTTCAGGCACCAGCGCCATTTTATATTAAAGATATGAGTTGTTGGTCTAGATTTAATTTCCACTTTATAACTTTTTATAAATATACATATGATAAATCTTTAGTTAAGATTTTATATTACTAATATTATGAATTAATTTTTCTGATTTTATAAAATACTTATTTACTAATTAGTAAATATAATAAATATAAAATGGAATAGTAAATATAATATTTTGGGCAATTAACAAACATAATATTTAATATAGTCCTTAACATTTACTCATTGAATACTTATGGACTATATTCCATACTATTTCATATTACACAATATTCAATTAGTAAATATAGTCCATAGCATTTCAAAAACCTAGATATTTAATATTTTTGGGTAATTAAAATATTAATATTTTGCCAAAATTGAAAAAACTACATATTTAATATTTTGGGATAGAAAGTAGACATGGGATATTGTGTGGGTCATTGATTTAATCTCAACATTATATGAGAGATATGAGTTGTTAGTCAGGCCTAAAAGATTATCATAGATTATAAGCTTAATCAACATTAACATTTCGAAAGAACTATTGAGAAAGGAGATACAAAAGGAGTAATATTAGAAAGGAATAAGAGTTTCAATGTTTCCATTATCCATGAAGCAAACCTTGATTTGCAATATGAACATGCATCCTTGCCTTTTGGAATACAATTGACACCTCATATCTAGCATGCACAACTTTCTACAAAATCTAAACCTTCACTTTGACACAATCCATGTCCTTTGGCCAATTTTGTCTGTCCGATCACCTTCAACCCTAGTTGTTAGAATCTTATGTGAGATGCAAATATGTTGGCATGAATTATATGTTGCAATTAATGAGATAATATTGAGTGTTAATTTTTCCATTGTGTTGCCGTCTTGATAACCTAGTCCATGATCTTAGTTGAACTCAATTGTTAGGACATCAAGTGATAGATTTTTAATGGATTGTATTCCTTGAGTATGAGCCTAACCACAATTGTATCTTTGTTCATATTTCTACATTATCATTATAACCTAGTTGTGATTCAATGGTGTTGTAGTAGTGAGAGTTGCAAATATAAAAAGAACAAGCTATATGTTGAGTGAGTGCTTGTAGAAATTGTTGCATGATTCTTGGATTCATCATTACTTTCATTAACCATTTTGGAACATGCAACACCATATTTGTGTTTAAGTTTGAGTTAAACTACTTGTAGGTGTAATGTTCCCCTTTTTATTTCATAGCCAACTCAATGAGTAGTATCCAAAGTAGATACCTATAGTTGGGAGAAAGAGTAAACATGGCACACAATGGGATTTGAACTTGTGTAAAGAGGAAAACAACTTTTCCTATCAATCAGTGACACTAAATCTCATTAACTTTATATTGTGCATACATATTTTTTATTTATTAAAATAAATACTATAAAACATTTAACCAGGTAATCTAGTTTAACATAAGTAGTACAAGTCCTATTAACATAGAACTACAAGTCCTATTAACTTAAGTAGACTCGCATCACTTAATAACATACAAGTCTTATTAACATAAGTGGTACAAGAGAGCTTATAAATAAATAGATAGCTAAAAATTGTAAGGTCGGGAAAAATCAATTATTTCTTATTAAAATAATATAATATGGTCTACAATTTGATAAAAAAAATATTTTATTAAATTCCAAAACCCAACGAAATTATCTCAATTTTATAGAAAATTCAAATATTTCTTAAAACATAATATAAATAGAAATCTCAACCTAACAAATAAGCATCATTAAATACTAAACTGAATAAAAATGTTCATTAAAACCTTACCCATATATAGACTTACAAGTCCTATTAACACAAGTAAACTTGCATGCTAGACATAAAGTCTTATTAACATAAGTAGTACAAAAGAGCTAATAAATAAATAGATAGGTATAAATTGTAAAGCCAAGCTCTAACTAATAGGGATATTTTAAGAATAGTGATATTATCATAATCTGTTACCTTAATTTATATTTTTTGTGATTCTATTGTTATTGGAAATCAAAGAGATAAACATATTTATTATTATACTTTTTTAACAATTCTAATAATATTTCAATGTTTTGTATAATCGTTGTTTTTCTCATATGACCATGCCGCAAGGGCTCTCTAATTCATGTAATTCCTATAACCTTGAAATCGTGCACATGAATAGACTTGTCCTTATTTTTTATATTATAACATTTTATATTCTTCACTTTGTAAATGTCCCCAAAATATTAGTTTTTATATGATTTTATTATTGTTTTGTAAGAAATATATGTATACAATTTTTAATAATGATTTTGTTTATGCTTAGTTTGTAGCTATGTATTTGTTTTCAACATTTTTGAAATATTTGTGAAAAAAAATGGAAGTTAGATAGTCTTTAATTTAGTCTTCTTCTTAGATTGATGGAAATGTAACAGAATAGTATTTAACAATGCTACTCAAACTCAGAATTTGATGGATGAAAAATGTTATCTTATGTCAGGAGTAGGGGTTGTGTGGACTTATGAATCCCCCTTTACACATCTCAAGTTGGATGGTAGAGTGACAATGGACATTTCGATGACACCATCTAACGAGGGACCCACCATCAATCATATAAACCACTGTACATCTTAGTTTATAGCTCATAAATACGCATATATTCCTCATTGAACCATTAGAAATAATACACATTCTTATTTTGGTCTTCTCTTTTCAAACAAATTTGTCAATATTTTCTTCACATATTATCTTCACACCTAAATATTTATTGTTATTCATTGCTTTTCTTGCACTCCTTTTATTTCATTTTTATATACAATTGTTTTTTATCTTTCAAAAATAGTTTTCATTATGCAAATAAACTTAACATGTTGTTTCCTTTGTTGTGAGGTTATTATGTGCATATTATAAACATCTTTGAGATAGAAATTTACAAAATAAATTAGCAATGGTGGAACCGGGAACAAGACATAAAGTTTGCATTCGACAACTTGTGGATAACCTCCATCTACATAGAAGACAATTCCAAATCCATGTTATCCATCCTGGAAGGGGTAATCTTTCTAGGTCGGATTTGAAAGAAGAACTTGCGAGAAAATTTGTTGTTTCAGATACACAAACAATATTCATACCTAGTTTCCAGACAAAAGCTCCATTCTCTAAAGGATTTGGCATAATATATGACAGTGTAGATGATGCATTGCAATGTGAACCAAAACATCGATTAGCTAAAAAGGTCTTAAAGCTCATGTTGACAAGACTACCAAGGAGAGTAAAAATAGAGCAAATTTTTTTTATGGCATTAAAACCACGAAAAAAATAGAATCTCTAAGTGAAGACATGCTTGAAGACAATGAATGTTTCCAACATAGTTCATTGCTATAGATTTTTCTACATATTGAACTTAACCATATCCTATTGGTTTTATATGATTGAGTATATATTTTTAAATTTCTACTTGTAATGGAATATATATCTCTTATCTATATTGTTTGACAAATTGTATATTTAATGTCTTAATGTTTTTTTCAATGTTTTGTAATAAAATATATGTCTTTTATGTATCAACTATTTAATATTTTCAAAAAAAATTGTTCATTGTTTTGTAATCAAATATATGTCTATTATGTGTATCATTTGAATATTGAATGTTTTCAAAAAAATGTATATTGATATCATTTGACAAATTGAATATTTAATATTTAAAAAAAAATCAATTTTTAATCCACCTTATTAGTTTGTAGTTGTAGTTAAAAAAAACATTTTTTAATTGCTTTATCATCTTCTTCACTTTGTAACTACTAATCCAAAAATGTGCTCTCTATATTACAATGCATACTTTAATATCTAATCACTCAACTTTTCATTCAAATCCATATTAAAATATCCATTAAAGGTGGGTAACACTTTTTGGACAAATTTGGCGGTGAAAACCTGATTTTTTACTCATGTGCTAGATAGAAGCCCTTGAAACGCATATATGCCATGTGAATTTCGATTTGTAGTAAAAAAAAAATTGTATAATATTATGTTGGCTTCCCAATGATATTTAAAAAAAAATTTCCGTTGTCATTTAATGTGTGAAAATTTTCATTTAATGAACCGTGTGACCTTAAACATTTGAAGAAGTTAATAAGTGTCTCGTATCCAACCCCAATAATTCAATCTTACATTAATATATATATATATATATATATATATGAGCATGATCTACACAAAATGGACTGTGGTTTGCATATTTTTTTGTTAATTTATTTCACAATATACAATTATTTATTATTTTTCGAAAGTGACCACATCTGATTTCAACATCATTTTATACACACGTGTGTCCATCCCGACTTTTTTTCACTGTTTTAAAAAATTGGGAAACCAAAGATACCCTTTTGAAGAGGACGCATCGATGTGTGGGCTGTGAATTTTTAAGAAATTCTTGGATGTGTATTTTTAACCCTGCGGATTTTTATTTGAGCTGCTTCAAAGTTGTTGTCAGGTTTTCTAAGTGTAAGTTTTAGAACTAATTTAAAAGAAAAACCATATGAATTCCAAAACGCATGCATGGTACCTCAATGGATAGAGAATTCGGTGATGAATCTATCAATATGAACTCTGCTCATTTGTGTGCCACGAATGGTAGGGTTTACACCCCTAGAAGACACAGAGAAACATTGATTTTCCTATAAGAGGGCTAATTCTTTGTTTTTCAAGCCCTCAATCGAGGTCTGGAGCTCGATCGAGGTTTTTAAATGCCTCGATTGAGGTTTTAATGGAAGCTCAATTTAGCGTTTCTTAAACCCTCGATCAAGGGTCCACTAAACCCTTGATCGAGGTAGCTATGAAACCCTTGATCGAGCTACTACCACGATCGAGGTCCCGTTTTTGTCAAAAATCATACACAAATGCCCGGGAATGAACTTAGGCATTGATGGCATTAATGTCATTCCAACTACCTTCCTAACCTCATTTCCCACCCGAATTCTTAAAGAAATTATATAAAATATAAAACATAAACATGTTACTAATTTTATCCTTCACAATCGACTAACCTATTTGAAACAATGCTTGTGTTCTAATGCAAATTTAGCATTGTGTATTGTATTTAGATATTATTATAGGTATGAATTTGGATTGTTGATCTTGATCACAATGGGAAGCAAGAAGCGTCGAAGTAAAATATCTTCTAGGAATCAAAGCAACATCGAATAAATAAGAGAGAAAGATAGAGAAAGAAAGAGGAAAAAAAGAGCAATATTGAGAGGAGAAGAAGTTGCAAATCAACCTATGATGGGAGAATCAAATGCCATTGCTAACAATATTGGTATAATTTAAAAGTTATGCAATTTCATATTCATATATATAATTTCATTTTCCTAGTGATCTAGTTCATATAATTTCATATTGCATAATATATTCAATTTCATAGTGTTCTAATTCATAATTTGTGTGTATATATATATATATATATATATATTAAATTGTTTAGAATTTAATTATAATTTTGTAAAATTGTAATTTTGTAATTTATTCATATTTACTTATATACATTGTATGTGTATGTATGAATTCATATATATGTATTCGTAATTGTATGTAAATTGTATAATTTCATGGTGCATATGCATATATTCAATTTCATAGTGTTCTAGTTCATCATATGTGTGTGTGTGTGTGTGTGTTAAATTGTTTAGAATTTAATTATAATTTTATAATTAATTCATAAACTTATATACATTGTATGTGCATGTATGAATTCATATATATGTATTCATAATTATATGTAAATTGTATAATTTCATATTCACATATTCATATAATTTCATATTACATATTATATATTCAATTTCATAGTGTTCTAGTTCATATATATATATATATATATATATATATGTTAAATTATTTAGAATTTAATTATAATTTTGTAATTGTAATTAATTCATAAACTTATAAAAATTGTATGTGCATATATGTATTCATAATTGTATGTAAATTGTATAATTTCATATATTCACATATTCATATAATTTCACAAATTGCAAATTCATATATTCAATTTCATAGTGTTCTAGTTCATAATTTTTATATATATACATGTTAAATTGTTTAGAATTTAATTATAATTTTGTAATTAATTCATAAACTTATATACATTGTATGTGCATGCATATATACAACCTTCTAAAAACACTTATGTGCATGTGAAATAATGGTATGTGTTGTGAAAGAATTGAAAAAAAATGTTTAACCACTACACTAAATTACATATATACAACTTGTATGTGTATTATAGTATGAGTAGTTCTAGTTGTCCAATGAAATTAGAGAATGGTTGATGAATATATATAATTATATAGTGCATAATATTCTAGCATAATATCTAGTTCTAAATGAATATGCATATATTTCCATCAGCCTCACATAACCTCACATACAAATGAATTTTATAATTTCATGATATAGCCTCACATGTAAATGAATTATAATTCGATAATATAGACTCACGTATATATAATTTTTATGTTAAAAATTACAAAGATAGTTCTCAACGGGAGTTGATTGCACCATCATAGGTTGACTTGCATCTTCTCCTCTTAACATTTCACTTATTTTCTTCATCTTTTCTATAGCCTTATCTCTTCTTTCATCGATTTTAATATGATTTTAAGTTCATATTCATATATGAACATTTTCACAGTGTTCAAATTACAATTTTACATTACATTGTGATAATGATGATAATTACATTACAATTACAATTACAATCACGTTACAATTACAATTACAATTACAATTACATTACATTACAATCATGTACAAATGACTAGGAATCATATGGCTTTAAGCATTGATGACAATGATGATCTCAAAGAAAATCAACAATTACAATTACAATCACATTAACGTGTAGAAGCACCAGCCTTATGTCAATGGGACAGTAAGGTAGAGTAACATATTTTACTTAATAACATCTGGTTTGGGACATAAGTCTCATCTGCAACAACTATGGGAAGTACTTGGTATTTTCCCTAAAACTCATTATGAGGAGTACCACAGGAACCCCGAAGTAGTTGGCCATTAGGAGGACCTACCAAGCGAAAAGGGAAACGACCCCTACCAGATTGACTAGATTCCCACATGTGAGGAAAACCAAAGAGCTGTTGTTTGTGGCCAAGCAGTTAGCAGTTTTACCTGCACCGTGAAGTGAGGGGTACTGACCCAATACTCAAGCCTGAGACAGCCTTGGTGACCGGGTGACTACCTTTGAACCACTAGGAAGCCGATTTAAACTGGGGTCCATATTCATCTCCAGTTACTACTACAGTCATCATTGCTCCACCACGTTCTTCCTCTCGCCTTAGGGGATGATCCCCTCAGTTTGGTTCTTTGGACCGTCACTGTTGAAGCCCTCGTCGACAACACTCCTCACCTTAAGAGGGACACACGGCCTCTGACTTTGATTTGGGTTCCTAACAAACAATGACAATATGATAACTAAAATAAAATGTTATTCAAGATTGTATTTATTTGTTAATGTGTTTACAAACAATGGCAATATGATAAACTTAAAATAAAATGTTATTCAAGCTTGTATAATTTATTTGCTAATTTTTTAACTAACAATGACAATATGATAAGTAAAATAAAATGTTATTCTTGAGCTTGCATTTATTTGTATTTATTCTTGAGCTTGTATTCATTTTTGAGTTTGTATTTATTTATTGCTAGATACTAGCCAACCATCACAGGATCATGCACCCTCTAATTTCTCAAGAGTAATTGGGAGCTTCAATGACATTGGAATGGCTACTAATTGTTTAACAGGTTTGGATGATGCCACTCAAGAAGAGTTCGGGAACCCAACCCCTAATCAGACAATCAGAGAGTATGTTAGTAACATAATCAAGTTGTACTTTGAACAACAATCAGTGATTACACAAGCTCAAATCCTACATGGATTGATAAAAAACCAAAAATTGAAACGTGCTACAAAGTTGTTGGGTTTTCAAGGATGTTAAAAATAAAAATGCATGTGAGAATGTAACAGAAAATGTAACAACTGCACTATCTGCATTTGGAAAGTCAAGAAAAACTGATATCAGTGTTGCTCGTAGGGCAATTACAACTGCTATTGTGGCACAAAGCACCTCAAGAAATCAAATGGTCACAACAATGTCAAAGCTGCTCCACGTTTCAAGAAAAACACTGCACAAATACACTAAATTCAGGGTAAAGATAGATGAAAACGATGAAGTTGCTTGTTGGGATCTTATATGCAGAGAAGCATATAAAGACGGGATGGAAGAGGGCATCAGAGAGAAGGTGATAGAGTATTGGGAAAACCATTGTCGTGCTATACCAGATCGAAAACATGTCCTGCGACAATGTTTTGGCAGAGGCATTTATAAGGAGCATTGCAAGTATGTTATGGAGATGACAGGAGTTGCTTTGTTCGAGGAATTAAAAGAATCAAATACCGATGTACAGATCTCATTTACCATGTTCAGTAAGTTGAAACCGTGGTATATTAGGCCGAATACGATTCAGGACACTTGTTGTTGTCGATACCACGTTGAATTTCAGTTATACTATGACACATTTGTGGATTTTTGCAAAAAACATTGGAATGGTGAGCCAGCTCCTCACAGAGTGCGAGATTTTATTTCTATGATACTATGCAATAGGAACCCTGAAAATGTGTTTTTCATTAAAAGGTGTGTATGTGGGACAAGATGCCATTGATGTGGTGATTTGGAATTGTTCCATAGGAAGTTTCCTATCGATCCAACACACTCTAGATTGTTAGATATCACAGTTAAGTGGAAGAGATATGAGTATGTCTCCATGAATCCATCATCTTCTTCACATGTTCCAGTTAAGAGGATCGACTTGCTCGATGATGATATTCCTATTTCAGACTTCATGGACAAGTTTCAAAGTCACATTTACAAATAAATTAAACACTCCCAAAGGTCTAGGTGGCAAGCTTTAGAATTTAAGCATTCTCGCGAGGTTTTTGAGCTAGGAACAATTCTATCGCTGGTAGACTTTGCTGAGAATTACACATTTTCTTCTCAGAGAGAGATACACAATGAGTATTATCACTCCGACCATGTGTCCATCTTCATACATGTATTGTATAGACATGCTCATACTAGCATTGATGGTAGGGATAGCACACCTCAGTCATGCGATGTGATCAAGGAATACCATTTTTATGTTAGTGATGATCATGAGCATGACACATTGTTTGTTCATCATTGCTTTGAGTTGATTTATGATTCATTAAAAAAGAATGGGGTGTCATTTACAGAACACTGGATTTGGTCATATGGGTGTGTGGGGTAGTTCAAATCGGCACACTCCTTTTATTGGTTGAGTCGTATTCACAAAGAGACAGGTATTCAACACACCTGGATCTTTTTTGAAATAGGGCATGAAAAGGGTGAACATTATGGCGTAGGTGCATGCGTGAAACGAGCACTTCAGAGGTACCAAATGAGTCATAATGCATCTCGAGTCAAGTGCTCAAGAAAAGTAGTTGATTGGTGCACACAAAATTTGGGTCACCATGGTCATGAACAAGCAAGGCAGGTGCGCAGGTAGGAACAACAACTTAATTGGAATTTAATAAATGTGTTTGTATTAGAT
>LPNX010356579.1:12813-26845 GCA_001517045.1 Pseudotsuga menziesii | reverse complement strand
TGATTTACATTATTTTACAATAATGTTATTAGATTTTTGAAGATTTTAGCTTGATTGTAATATATGAATACAATTGTTAAAATAACAAAACTAATAATAATAATAATAATAGATATTTTGTCACTACATTAAATGATAAAGAAAATTTAGCCATAGAAGGGTTTCGAGAGCGAGGAAGGAATAATTGAAAATGCTATAACTATATTGGCAGGAGCAGAATAGTTATAAATTTGGAGGGAACTGCTGAATAGTTATATGGCTGCTGGATTGCTACCAAGTGGCATGATCGAGTCCATCCAACAAAGTTAGGGTTTGTGAAAGATTTACAGATTGAAAACTTTTGATGAATAGTGAGTGCCATATTCAGTGATTCTTCTGAGCATCGGGCGTTCAGCTGTTGTAAATTATAACGATGGGGAGATGTATGTGAGCCAAACCCTTAATCGATTTCTCTTTGGATGATTGTTAGCAGTGATATTCATGTCTTAAATGCTACTGGTATATTTTTTTTTCTCTAGTGTGTGTTTTTTTTTGTTTTTTTTCTGCCCTGGCCATAGGCCACTGGGCCGGGCTGAGCTGAGGCCGCTGGCCGGGCTGTGCCCAGGCCGCAGGCTCATGACTTTGTTGGTCGGGCTACTCCCTAGTGTTGCGCTCCTGTGGGCTGCGCCCCTTTCTCTTCCTTAAACACTCAACAATTATGCGTTGATGTGAAGAAACGAATTTTGTCTACCAGTGTTTTGTTTTGATAGCAATGCTGTAACTTGTTTGATTAACATGAATTTTGTCTGCCAGTGTTTTGTTTTGATAGCAATACTGTAACTTGTTGATTAACATGACTACAATAATGTATGCTGCAACCCTAAACCTCAATTTTTAAAGCCCTGGCTAGCGCATGAATTGTACTGTAGATTCTGAGATTTATTCATTTTTCAGTTCTCTGTGATTTCATGTTAAATTTTACAGGCATAATCAGGTAAGGGGTCCCATAAGTGAAGTCAGCGACCATGGCATCTGCAAAGGTGGGTTTTATTGGACTGGGTTCTATGGGGTTGGGCATGGCGTCCTCACTCCTGCAAGTAGGATTTCATGTTCAAGCTTATGATGTAAGTTGCTACATCTCTTCCTTTACATTCAAAATTTGACATTTGATTCAGTGAGCTTTGACATGTAAACCTACGCAGATTTAGGAGCTATAGGATGTTCATGGTTTATCTAAGAATGTTGATATCCCTCCTATGCAGTTTGAATTCTTTTACAACAGATCCTAAGCAGTAGACTCCTTTCCAGGCCTGGCCACATGGGTCAGTTCCACTCGAAGTCCATCCTATAAGCTGTGATGTAAACTATGATGGAGACCGTAGACTAGTATAGAGGTTTGTCAGAGTAGACACATCTCGTTGATCTGTATCTCCATCCACAGGCGCCAGAAACAAAACTAAAACAATCGTAATGAATAGCAAACCCCTGAGCTTTGGTCTCTCCATCACCCTCCAACTTTAGAGGTTTCCAAGCCCGACGATCCTTCGGTTGAAGCTCTCTCTAAGTCTAAATGTTTCTGTCTAAGAAAATTTCCAGATTAAAGGCATTACACCTAAAAACTCAGACAAAGCCTTCAACTTTTCTATTATGGATGAAATTACTCCTCCGGATAAAATGTCGGGCACATTATGCTACATAGCTTCCTCTTCGCCACAAACGTTGGCAGATCATGTCAAGATAATTATATGCTCTTCTTGCTTTCAAATGCAGACCAAAATCTTGCACCTTAAACTAGAAGCAACCAAAACCTCAATTTCACCGCTCAACTGCCACGTAACAACCTAAAAATAATGATGAAAATCGCAATCCGAGAGATTGGATGTAAAGATTGCAAGCTAAATAACGCCGGGGTCCCATTCCATGGGTTCTATTTCTACCAACATATTCTGTGATTTCCAAGCCAAGAACTCCTACACCCCAAGCTCAAAACATGGCTGCGGAAGTGTAGAGTTCAAAACTGGCTGAATTTTACATCAATCCGTGCCGTTTTACTTCAAGAAGGGGCCAGTTTGGCTCAATAATGGGGTCGTTCAAGAGCTGAAAGCCAAGTCGGTGGATCTTAAAATTGGATTCACAAATACTTAACGCAACGAACCATATTCCAGTTTCGTTCTTGTAGCTTCCAACCTCTTTGCTGGATATCGGTGAAACCCTATGGACCAATTTTTGATACAGACGATTGGTACAGCTATTCTTTGCGCTGTTCAGGAAAACCAGTATAGTCTGAGTGTATATATTTATATTTTGTGGCAGATTGACAAGCGTAATATATTTCTGATTTAATTAGCTGATTAGGATTTTGTTTCATAAATCAAAACAAAACAGAGACTCTCTTAAAGAGAAGAACTAGGTTTGCTATTGTTTCTTGATTAGAAACAATTAGGAAAATTGCATTAGGAATTAGTTTAACTATTGTTTGCTATTGTTTGCTATTATTGGTTTTTTTTTTTTTTTTTACACAAATGCGAGCCCTCTGGTTCCAGATTTGGAACCATGGATCTGATACCATGTGTAGAGCCCCCTACTGGGTCTCCTTTAGTTTGATTTTACAGTCAGAAAATTCACTTTATATACACAGTTTGAAAATCTATAATTTTTATTTACTTCTAATAATTTACTGTTAACTGCGCAGGTAGCAAGGATGATCACAGCATATAAACTTTCAAAATTTAATAAACAGAATTTGCCAAATAAACTTTTAAAATTTAATAAACAGAATTGTCCATAATATTGCTGGAAAATACCTGTAGGTAGCTAGTAGATTCACCTTTGTTGCTGTCCTTGCTTGCCGTTTTTCCTTGCTTTTCCCTACAGCCAAAAGTCCTTCCCAAGTTCTGAAACTCAACCAGCCCAAACCAGTCTTGCCACCCTGCCAACTGGCGAGGTCTTGCCGACCACCCAGCTCCAAAGGTACCCCTTTGGACCCCCGAGCCCAAACCGAGTACAAGCCCTAAGCTGTTGTATTCCCTCAAAAATAACAATCTCCAACAAAACCCCTTCCTTGCAGCTCTCTTCTCCCAAAACTTCTCAAAAATTAAGGTAAGGATGCTCCCCTTCTCCTCCCTCCTTTCTCCCTTTTATCCCCATGTTTGCCAACCTCCCCCATTAATACCCCTATCTTCATCATAAATTTATCCAACCCCCTTCCATCTACCATTTAAGTCCTTGAGCCCTCAACTTGGACTTGGATTAAATTGAAATAATTTAAGTTGACTTGGACTAATTTAAATATTAAATTAATATTGCAAGGTGTTGGTTGGGGTCACTTCTCAACCATAACTTTTAATTCAATTAAATTTAATCCTCTCATTTAATATATTAATTTTAAACATATCCCTACTCATATTTCAATTTTTGACCATTTAATTAATAAATAATAAATGTTATATATATTATATAGTTTAAACTTGCACGCTCATTTATTGATTAACAAACAATCATTCAACTTCAATAATTATTTATTTTTTGACTAATTAAAACTCTCTAAAACATTAATGTACGTGCCACATTCAACAATATAAACATTTTAAAGATCATTTACATATTTTATATTTATTTATTACCTTATCCAAATTAATTTTAGTTAATCTTAATGATCATTAATGGAAATATTTACCACCTTCACTAGTCAAACCTTAATTATAGTTAAACTTAATTAACATAATTCATAATTATTTAACACTTATTAACAAATTAATATTATCCTTAGTAGGACTAACTAATCGACATTCACACTCAATTGACATTTATTATTCAAGTTAATAATAATATTATTAAGAGACCTTAACATTATGAACATTTATTTAAAACTTACAATCAAATTAATAGCAGTCTTATCAACACTAATTAACCCTAATCATCATTATTAACTTTAATCGACATTATTTACATTGATCAACAATAGTTAATTACTAATGACAGTAATTAATATTAAGCGACACTAATTGACATTATTACTCAACAACATTTCATGTAATTCATAATATGTAGGCGAGTTATGTAAGCGTAGCTACTGCTTACATTCCTTACGTAAGTACACTAAAAGTAATAATTCACATACATCAATCATACTCAAGGAACTTATTATTTACCGACACATGTTTTAGCATAGTTTACAAGGTATGATCCATTAGCTTACTGAAATCCATGTTACGACAATTCATACATCACTGATTTACAACACATACTAATCAAGGGTTTTACACACCTACAGTTAGATCTTGTTTTCACCCCTACTTCACTCTACATCTATCTACCTACATCATTACTAACTTCCACATCCTATCCTGTCCTCTGCTGGACTACCCTGGAATGTCAATCCATGACCGGTTCCAGCTAGAACTCGTAAGCGGAAGTGTCGACCATATCGGCCAAGCTTCCCCAGCAGGAAACCACCAGTCATCATCACACACCTTTCGGAGCGCGCCGTAGCACAGCCCTCCCATGACTATGGGTTTTGGGGATAAACGGTGGGTAAATCCTCCACCCCCCTAATGGAACAAGGGACTATGTCTACTCGACATAACAACAGCGTTGCACTTGTACTCGGTCTGTCATCGTATAACCGATCTGGGCGGTTGAGTTTCCTGGATCTCTACCCCACCCATTTCATAACATACATCATAATAACAGCATAATAACCATATGAAAGTAAATAATGCATCATTCGCATACCATTTTATCTTTAGAAGTCCATGTCCCCGAGGTCCTCCCACCTCGTAGGATCCAGCTATCACTTAGCCGTTTCAACCTGTAAGTTAGTTCTCTACATACAATATAGGATATCGTACATAATCCTCGATATGTACACATATATCTCATCATAAGATGACAATAATAAACTCATTCATTCGCCATGCACCTGGCATAACATTCACTATTTCAACATATATCTGTAACGGTATCCACGTACCTATCATTCAGTAATTTCCATATATTTGACATAATTAACACATGATACATATCTAAACATGACTACCGACCATAATACTATCATCACACACACACATATATATATCGGCAAAATAATAGAACCATATGTCCACAG
Source organism: Pseudotsuga menziesii (assembly GCA_001517045.1). Taxonomy (NCBI): domain Eukaryota; kingdom Viridiplantae; phylum Streptophyta; class Pinopsida; order Pinales; family Pinaceae; genus Pseudotsuga; species Pseudotsuga menziesii. Next base: position 21,759 of record LPNX010356579.1, on the reverse strand, counting down.
TTTCGTCAAACCGACGATGTCTCACAATCAAACAAATACAACATATAATAGTAGTTCGGCTAGAAATGTCAAAACGGGGTGTTACAATCGACGTGTCCTCTTCAAAAGGGTATCTTTGGTTTTTCAATTTTTGAAAAAATAGAAAAAATTCCTTTACGTGGACAAATATGTGTTTAAAACGATGCTGAAATCGAATGTGGTCACTTTTGAAAAATAATAAATAATTGTATAATGCGAAAAAAATTAACCAAAAAAATATGCACATCACACTGCATTTTATGTAGATCATGCTCATATATTTATTTTTTTTAAATTATTAATGCAAGATTGAATTACTCTACGTGGACACGAGCCACTTATTAGCTTCTTCAAATTTTTAAGGTCACACAGTTCATTAAATGCAAAAATTCACACATTAAATGACATCGGAATATATTAAAAAAAATATCACTATGAAGCCAACATAATATTCTACAATTTGTTTTTTTACTGCAAGTCAAAATTCACATGGCATATATGCGTTTTGAGGGCTTCTATCTAGCACATGAGTAAAAAATCGGGTTTTCATCGCCAAATTTGGCCAAAAAGTGTTACCCATCTTCATGGAATCACCCTCCATCTATTTATCGTCCTTCTTGTTTTACTGTGCAATGCTAAGAAACACGCATAGTTGCACATATCTTTATTCCCTTGTTATCAACCAATCCGGAAACACAACCTCAATTTACAGAACTAACCAACCCTGAAACACAACCTTCACTCTCCTTTAAATAAAACAACTTTGTGCCTTCATGTTTGGTAATAAGGGAAGAAAAGGCATGCTCCATCTATTTATCGTCCTTCATGTTTTACTGTGCAATGCTAAGAAACACGCATAGTTGCACATATCTTTCTTCCCTTGTTATCAACCAATCCGAAAACACAACCTCAATTTTAAGAACTAACCAACCCTGAAACACAACCTTCACATATTTTTTTTCAATTCCTTCACCCACTAAGGATGGAGGGATAATCATGTCGGATAAGCACGTGTGTTTCCTTTCCAAGGTTGCTCGGCCTCAGAGTGATTACATGAGTCCCATCACATTTCGTATCGTGGGATGTTCCATTCAAAATGCAAAATGCAAATAAATAGCTGTCAAGGTCAAACGAAAATAGTTGTACTATTTTTGTTCGATTAAATAACCCAGCCTCTTGATTCTTGCATTTCCATGGCTATATTTTTCATAAAAAAATAAAAGATATGGCCAAGTGTTTCATTGTGTTGCATTTTAACAAGAAGGATTGACAAACCAGTATCAGTGGTAAATATTGAAAAATGTGGAAAATTCGTCCAAAAATTCACTGAGCATTCAGCCTCAAACATTGTACATATACATATTGCAGATAATTACGGCCATTCAGCTGAACTGATAACATGTCGCCTTGCTCTCTACGAGTCGTTCGAGATAGAGAGAAACGATGAAGGTCGAGGCTGGATCAGAGTGTCCAGAGAATTTGTTACAAAGCTCAACGTTGATGATGGACGGGGCCATGCACGTCACGAGAAGTTGGTACGCTCCAAAGGCCAACACTGGAGACCATTTTTGAAGATATCCAATAATGAATTGCAGCGTTGGGTAGTCAATTTGCACAATTGACTTGACTTCCCAACGCTGCAATTCATTATTGCATATATTCCAAAATGGTCTCAAGTGTTTGGTCTCCAGCCTTTTCCTCTGGAGCATACCAACTTCTCTTTACGTGCACGGCCCACTAGATCATCAATGTTGAGCTTTGTAACAAATTCTCTCGACACTCTGATGGGGCCTCGGCCCTGGTCATTTCTTTCTATCTCAAACGGCCTGTAGAGAGCAGAGGGGCGTTCCATTGTGCGAAGCGAGCAAGGTAAGGTTTCCTACCTTATGTTCTTGGTCGGGAGAAATGGTTGTAATTATCTGCGGGATGTACAATGTCTGAGACTGAATGCCCAATGAATTTTTCAACGATTTTTCCAATTCTTCTGATATTTCCCACTGTTACTGATTTGTCAATCCTTCTTGTTTTCTTTTTGAAATGCAACTCCATGAAAGACTTGGCCATATTTTTCTTTCTTTATGAAAAATAAAGGCACAGAAATCTAAGAATCAAGATGTTGTGCTATTTATAAGAATGAATTCGTGGGTGAAGGAATTGAAGAAAACTAGTACATCTATTTTTGTTTGACCTTGACAACTATTTATTTGCATTTTGAATGGAACATCCCACGATACAAAATGTTATGGAACTGGATGGCAGATTTTCATGTAACCGTGCTGAGGCTAAGAAACCTTGGAAAGGAAATGTACGTGAGGCTGAGAGTGTCCGACTTGGTTATCCCTGCATCCTTAGATGGTGAAGGAATTGAACAAAAATATGTGCAAGTTGGAAGAGGCCCATGCTGGAGACCGAAGCTTGAGACCATATAGGAAAAGGAGAAGGTGATTTTCTACCACTTGCTGGTAAAAAAAATTAAAATATTATGACCTAAAACACCTTGATAGTTTAAATCTATTGATTGATTTGTTGATTCATACAGTTGCATATATCTTTCTTGGTCACCAGCCAGGGACGGAAATACAACCGGCCATGATCTCAGTTTTACTACCTCTCATACCCTGAAAGTTTCTTCATGGAATTGGACGATTGAAACGCCATCCTCTCAGTGGTAGTCATAGTTCTTTCAGAGTGATTGATTCATATTGTTACAGGAGTATTCAAAGTTGTAGAACCAGTCCTCTTTTTAGGAGCGACTGGTATTCTCTAGCACGTTAGATTTGTACGAATCGTCAACATGTCTGCATGTTGAACGTGTCTTTGCTGCTATTTGTTTGATTTTGAATTTTCTATTGTTGTTGATTCATTAATTATTTTTTCCATGATCTTGAAGCGTAGAACCGGTATATATGGCAATTTTTTTTATTTTGAAGTTTTGTCGCTGAAAGATTATTCACTAATTACTTTTCCATGATCTTCAAACCTGTACTATTGGTATTTATGGAATTTTTTAAATTGTGAAGTGTAGTTAATCTTGTATCTTTCTAACAAGTAAAACTTCCAGGGATCCCTATCTTTGATCCATTTTTCAATACAGCATGTCAAAGTTCGTGGTCATCCAGAACTTTGATCCATTTTTATAGCATGTGGGTTGGTTTAGAGCGGCACAATCTTCAGAGTATTTTGTTGGTGGGATTTTTTTCCCTAAGCTATTCCATGTTCAAAATAATTTTGGCAGCCTATATGATAGGAATGAAACCCTCAATTTTTCATAGCTTACATGCCATTCATTCATTGACAGTATTTTGCCACATCTTCCTCAAATGCAAGGTTTACGGTTTTGGGGAGCTTAAACCTCGGAGTCAAATGCAATTTTGTAAGTTTTGGTGAAATTAAACCTACTTGGCCGTAGCTCACAGTATCTTAGTCAAATGCAAGTTTGACCGTTTTGGAGAGCCTAAACCTAGTTAGTAGTTAGTTGCTATTTTTTTCCAATTCATCCACTCACTTATTCTTACTTTTAAATAAATCTGTGTATGATAATACTTGTAGTTTCAAATGCAATTTTCACAATTTTGGAGAGCCTAAACCTAGTTAGTTAGTTGCTATTTTTTTTTCAATTCATCCACTCACTTATTCTTTCCTTTTAATAAATCTGTATATGATAATACTTGTAGTTTCATAAAGCTCTGTCTTAATTTTTGTCCAATTCAATCATCCACTGGTTCTCTTCTTTAAATAAAACAACTTTGTGCGTTCATGTTTGGTAATAAGGGAACAAAAGACATGCGCTACTCTTTCATGGCGTTGCTCAAATGGCACAAGCAAAGTTTAAGTCTAAAAAATTATTTTCCATTGTGTTTTTCACTCTAAATCCTCCTACATCCAATAGATTGGAAACTAAATCTCTTTGGTCCTTTGTTGTTTCTTTCGAAAAAATTCTAGATTCTTATACAATATGTAAAAGGAGAAGAGTGACCAGCTATATGCTATAGGATTTATTGGATAAGTTGGTCAATTATATGTCTTTAGAGTTTAAATTTTAAGATATTTGATTAATAGTATTTTATAAAGTTAACATAAATATAAGTTCATTTATTTTATTACCAAACATAGATTTATGTTAAACTCAAACGCACAAAATAGCTTAGAGGGATGCAATTTTTTGAGATGTAAATTAGAAAAAAATTATAGTAAAAATATTTGATCACTCCTCTCAATGCAATCATCATCCATTTTGTTAATTTTTCATTTCTATTAAATCAATGTTTTTAAAATTTAATTAGACTCTAATGTTTTTTATGAAAAAGATTCCCCTATCATTTTCTTCTCTTCTAGCTAACCACTTATAACATCTTTCTTTATCTTCAACAATCTACCTCCATATTTGAAGGGACACAATGCCAAGCAACATCGACAATAGGAAGGAAGAACATAGGCTATTCAGCGAAGATATGTTATATATTGTGTAAAGGCTTTTAGTTGGGTTTATGCATCTCTTCATGTTTAAATTTTTTATTAATTGAATTAATGATGTGAAAGATTTATATCAAACATTGTATTTTGATTTTCTTCTTTTATATATATTTGCTATTATAGTGACTAAGTTCCTAGTTGAGACAATGATGGATTTGAAGGGTTTTAGTTGGGTTAATGGATTTCTTCATGCATTTACAATATTTTAATAGAGTTAAAAATTGAAATATTGTATGTAATATGCCATTAATTATTTTTAGATATTTAGTGATTTAAATATATATATCAAATACGTCATACGTTGTAAAAAATATTGTTTAAATAACAAAACATAAAGGGAGAGTTGGAGGCATGAATTCCTCCATAAAGTGTTTGGACCATTACTATGACATATTAGTTATATGTTTTTGCTTGATGATGTGCTCTCTTTAGGTGGACTATAATAATGAGAAGAGAAGAGTGATGAGTTGTTTTAATGCAATGAAAATAAATGAACCAAGTTATGGCAATGAATTCTATATATTTTTAATGAGATTAGTTGATTTCTTCTATGTTTTTTATTTTATTGTGAGTTTCGGTGTTTTCAAATAATCCAAATTTATAAGTGTTCAAATTGTATTTATAAATTCATAAATAGATTTAGTACCCTCAAATACCCCATGGTGGCACCCAAACTATTCAATCTCTGTAAATAATTTATGTTATTCTAAGATTTTTTTTAAGCTTTTCAACCATCAATCAATCTATTTATAATTTTGTTTATAAATAAACATGTTATTCAATCAGAAACACAATATGTTAATTTAAATACTTTTTTATTATATTTTAAAATTTGTTAATTTTATTATTATTATTATTTTCAATATCTAATGATGATGATGATGATAGTTAATGGCTACATAGAGCATATTTTTGTCTATTGGATCCATTGTTCCTCGTTTTGTACCCCTCAATTATTTTCTCTTCTTAAGGCATGGATGGATCTCATAAAATAAGCAATTGATGCTCAAAGAGGGTTGCAAGGCTAACGAGGGTTATGCATGATGCACCTTCCCACTCCACTTTAGAGAATTGATTCAATCCTTGAGTTAAGGGAGGATACCCTAAGTTTGGGATGTAGAATTACTTAGTTTGTCCCCGTAAGGTTTCTTAGGGATTCATATATGCTATCATTGACCAGATTTGCAACTAAAACCTATGGTGCATGTAGTGAGTTCTAAATGATGCTGGGGGATTTAAACTGTTATTTTGGGAGGGGAGGAGAAAAATGTCTCTAGGAAACATAAATTAAGTGGAACAGAACAATAGGGATTCCCTATTCATAGCTTATATCGCTGAAAGAATAGGAGAAAATCATGCATGAACAATAACTGTAGATCAACGCATTCAAGGCAAAAAATAACATTCAACTGTGAAGAGAAAAATAAACAACACATATGAGATGTTATTTTCTCAATCCACGTGCCAAATTTCCCTGGTCCTAGTTTCAATTAAAAAAAAGGCTCATTTTAGACAATATTTCCTCAAATACTAGTGAGAAATTGCATTGGTATTGGATTCGATTAGAAAATTGTCTCCTTTAAACATAATAACATGAGATAGAATTTTCCTAAAAAAAATAGTGGTAAATGGAAGATGTCCTAGCTTCAATTCAATAAAAATATCACTAAAATCCACAATAAACATCAAGGGGGACCCATTGATCTCGTCCATGATCCTATTGTCTTTCTCTAGGAGAGGAATCTCTTTGATTTCATTACACTGAGGAGATAGTGGATTGATGGAAGCTTGTTATAATAATAAATCGATATGGTGAGTAGCCTTGATTCATCATTTGAACGCTCTTCATTATTGAGACCTCTCTTTGTTAGATATTATATTTTACAGTCTATGTTTCTTGGACATTGGGTTCAACCCACAGTGTGAGTTTCATGACATGAAGTAACCACCTCCCGAGATGCTAACTATAGATATTGTAGAAAATATTAACACCTGGGAGTTTTGTTCTAACAGCAATAATAAGTCCAACAAATTGTATCAGAGCTATAGGTCAATTGTTTGAAACCCACGCAACTTGTGCAGGCGGGGGTTGGGGGCGGATAGTTGGAAATTCGGTTCAACACTCCCGATGAGTTTCATAACATGGAATAACCTCCTCCTTCGATCCTAACTCTGGGGATTGTAGTGGAGATTAACACCCGGGGGTTTTAGTCTAACAATAATCGTAAGTCCAACAATATTGACTTTATCAATGTCGTCGAGGGAGTCAACAAGAGAAAAATGGAGTCAATTGAATGAGTGAAGATTTTTTCTGCTGAGAGTGAACAATAATAGACTGAACAAGAAACCAATGTATATAATAACCAAACAAAAATTATTGAGAGTATAAGACATTACAAATCACATGAAAATTCAAGTCAAGAATTAATAATGGAGAAACCCCAATGGTGAAAGCCCATGTTTGTTTTAGTAGTCATCTGTGTGTCGTAAGTCTCTTAACCCCATAAAACAACCTATATACAAATTGCTGCTGAGTCAAAATATATGCTTTTGCATGAATAGATGTGAAATGAAGGAACCATGAGTAACTAATCGACCCTTCAAGTATATATACAAACATGAGGGATTCTTGGGTTTGCACTGATCATGTTTTAGTTCTAGAAAGATGAAGGTATAATGTGATTGAGGAGACCAACCATCTTCTTCACATCTATTGGCTAGAAGAACATGAAGAGACATTGTTGTCACATTGAACGAATCTTCTTGATGCCTTTTGATTGTTTAGAAAGTCATCTCACATGTGTTGGAGTCATCAAATTATATAGGGCATGTATGATGAATAAATATTGTATAAGATTGTGTCTGTCAACATAGTCTATATATCGTTAGATCTGTAAGCTTGACTGAGTCAATTTGACTCAGATCAAACCAAGGAGTTGAATGGGACTAGGAACTTGTTGAGGGAACCAATAGTGCCCTAGAATGGATTAAACCTTCCCTATTATGTTGCAAATGTCCCGATTTCATGCCTAATCACATTAGTAAAATTATGCTCCAATTTGGTGAGAGGATATCACTTTCCTTGAGCTAGGATTTGTCCTGCTTTGGTCACCTAAGACAAGGGAATTGTTTGCATATATGTGTGGTGTTCTTGATTTCCAACAATGGTGTTGATGGTAAGGGGTTATTGCACATATGTATGGATGTCTTCTAGATATTCAAGACTTAAGTTTATCTCATTATAAAAGTGATGGAAAATACAATCAAATAAATTCTACATTGATTATAGGATGCAAACCCATATATGTTGGAATGTGGAGCTTAAAAATCATTTTCCTGAACTTTCTCAATAATAATGCAAGGACCATATCGTAAAGTGTTGGAATTCCTATGAAATCTAGCAAATATTTTCCTCTTAAGATGCAACTACACCTGATCCCAAATTTGAATGAATGAGGAATACGATGCATGTCATTTTGGGATTTTGATTTCTAACTAGACCGAAGCAACACCTCTCAAGATTATTTTTGAATCACAGAAAACATATCTCTGACATTGATTTATTTTTCGAATTCTCGGTTTTCATGGTCTATGTTTATCGAACTTGTTGATTGACCTAATTCAACAGGCGTTAAGGGATTAACTTTATAACATACATCAAACGTAGTTTATCTTGTTGAATTGTACCGATGTGCTCAATTATAGCTATGATGAATGTACATGAGACTTTCATCCCATGTTCATCCCATGTACTTATCGACATCCATCTTGTGTGAAAGACAATATAAATACTTATAGAGTAATGTGAGAGGGTGAATCCACGGACCTGGGTAACACTTTTTGGCAAGCGCATTTCAGCAAATACAAAAAAACGTACCTCGGTCGAGGGTTTAACAAGCCCTCGACCGAGGTTTTAATATCTCGACCGAGCTTTTATCAAGCCCTCGACCGAGGTTTTTTTCAGCCCTCGCTCGAGGTATTTATTAACCCTCGGTCGAGGTATTTATTAACCCTCAGTCGACGTATTAACTCAGTCGAGGTATAGACCTCGGTCGAGGTAAATACCTCGACTGAGGTGCCTCTGTCAAAAAAATTATAAATAGAAGCCATGGACCCATTTTGTAAATGAACATGATCATTACATAACTGAATTGTATTTAGTCGAGGAAGCACTAAATTATCAAAAACTGCAAAATATATTCATTACACTTTGCTGAATCCTTCAACAACTCATGAAAACCTGAAAATAGAACTCTCCACAAAAAACTTTGCCTACAAACATTAATGACACTCCCTGAAGTCCCTGATACAAAACAAAATGGAGCCATTTTTTAGTAGTGGGATGCAACTGTAAGCAGTGAAAGCTTTTAAATATTGAAAATAGAACTCTCCACAAAAAAAATTCCCTTGATCTCCATAAAACTCTCTCCAAATCTCTTTTGTGGTTCGCTATTC
>LPNX010356577.1:363725-385867 GCA_001517045.1 Pseudotsuga menziesii | reverse complement strand
ATTAGCATGCTAATTGATTGATCTCACTGGGCGTTTGAAGTGTTTTGATCTTGGACAGGATCTACCATCTTGGAGAAGGGTGTGAGCTCAGTTGCATCTATCTCATCTTCAAGATCACAAGTTTTTCTTTTAACATTGGTTTCTTTGCAGGATCTACAGTAACTTGGATGTTTCCAAGAAGAAGGCTTTAAGAGTCTTTGTTTGCTTCAAGTTCCATCTCAAAAATTCTTCTTTAAAATTCTTTTGGTTACCGGTTACTTAGGAAGCCCTAGTTTACTTCTTTCCATCCTTTGGCTTCCCTTTCTTTGCCTTGTTTGGCCCGCATTTCCTCCTTCCTTTTCGCTGCCCTCTCTTTCCTCCTTGTGGACAGCCCTCTTTTGACTGTTCGCTGCCCTCTTTTCACTCAGGTTTGCAGCCCTCTTTCTTCTCTTTGGACAGCCCTCGTTTTACCTAGTTTTCACCCATTTTTTCATGCTTTGGACAGCCTTCTTTTTCCTCCTTGTGGACAGCCCTCTTTTGACTGTTCGCTGCCCTTTTTTTTTACTGTTTTACAGCCCTCATTTTTCCTTTGGACAGCCCTCCTTTTCACATTTAGGACAGCCCTCTTTTTCACCTTTTCTCTCTCCTTTTTCTTGGTTTTTCTCCTCTCTCTTTCCCTTTCTTTCACCGCTGGTTTTTACCCTCCTTTTTGAGAATTTAGTTTGTAGTTTGTCTTTAAATTTTTAAGTAACATATAACGTTTGAATTGTTTAAAGCTCTTATTTGCAGGAAGAATCGAGAAAAGCCCAAAGGGCCTTAAGCAAGCAAGGAAGCAAGCAAGAACAAAAAAGACAAATCTTCCCTCTTCTCTCTACCCTTTCTCTCCATGTTCTTCCAAGGCAAAGGCAAAAAATAAAAGCCAGCAAAATTGTAAACATTAATAAAAAAGCGAGTGGGATTACGGCTCCCACACCCTTCTTCCCCCATTTGGGGGAAGCCTGTATCGTCTCATTGTCATGCTTTTCATTTTTGGTTTAAATTGCTAATGACAGGATAGGGTAGGATAAGTTGCATAATCATAATCAAGTAGTTCATGTTTTGATTGATTATTTATGTTTTGAAAATGAAGTAAAAGTATTGATTTGAGTGTTTGATTAAATATTGAATAAGTTCTTACTGTATACTTACCCCCTTGCTTTCCCGATTAGGGCCCTAAAAATCCTGAAAGAGACTCTTGGGTAGTTAGATTTTTTATGTTCTATGTCTTTTTCAAGTTTAACAAATTAAGTAAGACTCTTGAACTTGCAGTAACACAAGTCAAGAGCACTCTCTATCGGAGAGCATTCATAGAACTGCATATCCTACATTAGGCATCTTAGATTAGATAAGTCTCTTGAACCACTGTCATAAGACGGGGTCAAGAGCGCTCTCTGTCGGAGAGTCATAATTAAATAATTTAATAAAACTTGCAACACACACCCCTTTAATTAATTAACTCCTTCCCTCCTTGCCGGAGTATGCTCTGACCGATCTCAGATCGGAGTACCCAGAAACGGCACTGGATATTTAAACCCTGCAAGAGTAACCTAATAATACTTAACACCCCGTAACCAACGCACCGGCGTTGTAGGGATTCTTATCGGAGTACCCAGAAACGGCACTGGATATTTAAACCCTGCAAGAGTAACCTAATAATACTTAACACCCCGTAACCAACGCACCGGCGTTGTAGGGATTCTTCCAAAGTACTTCCTATTACAGGCGCCGGAACCTCCCGCTGTCATAGAGTCTCGGCTAGCTGGTCACTTGACAATATCGGCCTGGGATACTGGGCGGGCCCGACATGTCTTAAACGGAGGAAACTTAGAAGAGTCTCCCGGCTTTAACAAACCTTCGTTGACACTCTAATCAAGAGCATTCTTTAAAATTCTTAAAATCTACCAAGAGCACTTGCAAAACCTAATATTCACTAGCTTAATTCCTAGACTTTATTGCACGCATTTATTCGACTCCATAAGGCACTGGTCCTTCGTTATAATTGAGTAATCTTCTATCTTGATCAACTGTCTATGGTTTATGTTTGCTGATTATATCTGAATGCTGAAGTTATAAGTCTGGAATCTTTGCTTATATGTGTGATCTCTTGTTAGCAACGTGGATTGCTTTTGATTTCGTTTCATATTCATAATAAACAAACACTTCAAATCATAATAACTCCTAAACAATACCCATCCGCATCCGCAACTAATCAAAACACTTTAACAACTTAAGAGCCATAGAAACTCTTTTGTAGGGACTACCCCCCTTGGCTTCGTTAGGAGTTAGCCTAAACGGAGGAGCTAGGAGTAGGTGACAGTACCTAGCTCTGTGCTTGCCCCCAAGGTCACACCTCTCCCACTTTCTCAAGTGAGGAGACAGCTTTCGGAAGATTTTTGCTGCTGGTGTGCAATCGGCGGACAACAATCTCCATTCAGTCCTCCTAGAAAAACAAGAAGTTTAGAAGAAACTTATATGAGACCTCTAGGTATACTGATTATAATTTTGCACCTCTTTCTTCTACACATGTTGAAACTTTCAGTTTTAATGAAGCTTGTTTTAATGAGTTATGGATGCAAGCCATGGAAGATGAGATTGCACAAATACAGAAAAATGACACATGGGTGTTAGTTAATATTCCTCATGGAAAATCCACTATTGGTGTATAGTGGATTTACAAACTTAAATTTAATATGGATGGCAACATCTCAAAACATAAAGCACATTTGGTTGCACAAGGATATGTGCAGCAAGAAGGAATTGATTTTGATGAGACTTTTGCTCCCACAGCAAGAATGGAAACAGTAAGAACATTTCTTTCCATTGCATCTAGGTTAAAGCAAACTGTTTATCAAATGGATGTTAAATCTACCTTCTTAAATGGATATTTGAAGGAAGATGTTTATGTTGATCAACCTAAGGGTTTCATTGTTGACGGTAAAGAAGATAAGGTGTATAAGATTAAGAAGGCTCTTTATGGTCTCAAGCAAGCCCTTAGAGTTTGGTACTCTAGAAATGATGACTATCTTCATGATAATGGTTTTGTTAAATGTTCTTTTGAGAATTTTGTTTACAAAAAGGTTGTTGGGTCATATTTTATCATCATTTGTCTATATGTAGATGATTTAATTTTCATTAGCACCTCATTTTCACTTATGGAGGAATTTAAAGAGGCAATGAAATTAACATTTGAAATGTCTAATTTGGGAGAAATGCAATATTTCTTGGGGTTGCAAATTCAACAAACAATAGAAGGAATATCTGTTTTTCAAGCTAAATATATTGAAGACATGTTGAAGAGGTTTATCATGCAAAATTGTAAACATGTGAGCACTCCTCTTGTAGTTGGGAGTAAACTGATGAAAGATGATGAAAGTCCACTTTGGGATGCTACCCTCTATAGATCTATGATTGGCATCTTTGTGTATCTGACATCCACTAGACAAGACATTATGTTTCCTATAAGTCTAGTTGCTAGATTCATGCATCAACCTCACGAGTCCCATTGGTGAGCAGCCAAAAGGATTCTCAGATATGTAAGTGGTACTAAATTTTATGGAGTGTTTTATACCTGTGCTAATGATTCAAATGTTGTAGCATACATAGATGCAGATTGGGAAGGAAGCTTGGATGATTGAAAGAGTACATCTAGATATGATTCTCTTTGGAGGAAACCTTGTTTCTTGGAGCAGCAAAAAGAAACCCACTATTGCACTATCTACAACAGTTGTATATCTTGTTGCATCATCCAAAAGAACACAAGCCATTTGGTTGTCAAGGTTGGTGGAAGACATGGGAATGGAAGTATTGAAACCCATCAAAGTTTAGTGCAGTGATCAAAGTACTGTCTCCATGAAAAAGAATCCAGTTTTCCATGAAAAAGAATCTAGTTTTCCACAACACGAGAAAACACATTGACATTCGCCATCATTTTATTAGAGAGCTTGTCCAATAAGAATGTATCTTTTCTGAATTTCGTAAATCTGAATATCAGCTTGCAGACATTTTTACTAAAGCTCTTCCAAAGGATCGACTGGAGAAACTCAGATCACATTTGGGAATCCTCAAACTTGAAATTAAGGGGGAGATTGAAGGATATAATGCGTGATTTTTCGACAATGCCTACGACAACTGGAGCAAATAAATTAGGCCTCTTCTTAATAACCATTTTATGTCATTTGTTGGTTGTAAATTGCCAAATATCTTATCTTAATCTCCACGTTTCATCTGCATTCACTGGATTGAAGCCCATTAAACTCTATTTATAGATAACTGTATTTCCTGTTTAGGCAATGTTGTTTAGAGAGTTTTTAGTGATACATTTTCTTTTCACTGTAACAGAGAAGACTAGTCTGAAATTTCTGGTGTGTTGAAAATAGAGCAGCATACTCTGTTTTACTATTTTGTTAACAAAAGTATTTTGTATTTTTTTACTGTTTGGAATAATATTGTGACAGTGATTTCCAGAATTCGCTCTTTGAGTGTTATTTTTATTTTTCAAAGAGAGTTTTATTTTTAATATGTATTCTTCATATTGTGCATAGGGCACGTGGAGTTCCCGTTTTTAATGATATTGTCCATTTAATAGTTGTTGCTTGGTATAGTTTTTAATTGATATTATGATAAATTATCATTTAAGGTTATGATCTTGCAGATACTAGACTACAAAACGACAACAACGATTGCATTTGTACATTTCAAGTGATAATGCCAAAGGCGAAGTCTATGGCACTGACAATGCCAAGAGCAAAGTAAGTAGCAGAAAAGTTACTCCAAATTTTTCTTTCAGAATTTTTGACATCTATGTAAATGTGCAGGAAAATTTTAGTATTTGAAACTTTGAGACTTTAAACACTTCTGTTTATAAAATAAAGCTGTGGGTTTTCTTTTACAACTTATTTTACTGTCAATTTCATTTCTTGGATTTGTTTTGAAGAAAGTAAACGGAGAGACGGAATTAGGAAGGAACTACAATTCTTAAAAATGGAGAGAATAACAATTTCCACAGGAATTAATGTTGAAGGACCTGCAGGTATTAAGCCTTTGGCAATGACGTTTTCATATCTACAATGAATAAAAAAATTCATATTTTTTTATTTCATGCCTAATAAATAACCATTTTTGGATTTGTACTTTGTTTATTCTTGCTAAAAACTTTCATATTTTTTATTACATGTCCAATAAATAACCATTTTTAGATTTGTACTTTGTTTATTCTTGGTATTAGTTATGCATGAAGGGATTCCTCACAAAATAACATCTCCAAGAATAAAAAAATTCAAATCTGGTAATTTGTTTTATCAATTATTTGATAAACATATCTTAACTATGACTCCTGTAAACCTAAGTTATGGTTAGTTTGATCCTTTTCGTATATGCAATTGTTCAAATAAAAGACACACGGGTGAGTATGCAGTAGCCCTACTTCTATTAGCTCAAAATCCTTTCCAACGTCATAGTTCTCTCAACCATCACCATTCTCTAAGTAGAATTCAAATTAGAAAATAGTGTAGTTTACCAGCAACAAGTATTTATAATGTGATTCAAGGTAGCAACAATCTGCTTCTGGGATTTGGTGATGAATCAGTGTAGGAAGAGGTGGTGAGTCAGTGACAATCGAGTAGATGGTAGAATAGGAAATGTCTTGAAGGCTCAGTATTTAATGCAACTTGTATGGCAGTGGCATAGCGGTGCATCAAGCTTCTAGAGGAGCACTATAAGGAGATAGGGTATGAGGCATTGCAGCCGATTTAGTTGAGCGTTGACCAAAACAATTTATCATTTTACCCAGTCTTTTACATTATATTTTGTTATTTCTTTTCATATATTTTGATTCATTTATCTTGGGTGTCATTGGTTATAAACTTGAAGGTCTTATTGCAAACCCGACGGTAGAAATATCCGTATTGAGAAACTTCTTTAATGATTGTAGCATAGGTTATTGCAGATACCACGATAATCTGCTCGGTATTGAGAAAATTCCTTAATGACTGTAGCATAGATTATTTCGAACACGACAGTGGTCTTCTCGGTATTGAGAAATTTCCTTAATGATTGTAGCATAGGTTTTAACTTCGAGAGGTTCACATTTACAACACCTGTCATCTAGCATTTAAAACATTCTGAATGTTCTCTAATTTAGGCATTTACAACATTCCCATTTACTCATTTACATCAAAATTCTCCATATTCTTGCATTCACGTCAGCATTTTGGATAGACTTGTTCAATTAGCAACAAAACAAAAAATTATTATGCCTACCGCTACAGTTCAACTCTGTAATAATAACAATGTAGGTGTGGCCGCTACGGATCAGGTTGCAATAATAACAAACATTTAATAATAGAGAAACTTTGTAATAATAGAAGAACATTCAAACTCGGTACTGTAGTGAATTATAATAATTGAACATAATTATAGCCCTCATTGCATTGTCATCCTCTGCCACCGCTTCACTACAGGAACCACCGCCTTCATAGTCATCGCAAAGGTTTACCTGCTGCTTTGGGAACAAATACGTCGCAGCTAGACACTATATTGATTGGCTACTTACTTATTACTTCTCCTCCCCGAGGTTCTAGATATACACGTCTGTCTTTTGATTTTTTTCAGATGAAAAGAGCCTATCCTTGATATTCATTACTGAATCAAAGGGCATCTGTAATGTCCACCCAATAAATGGGTTACAATCATGCATATGGATCATAAAGTTGCATACTTCTATTACAACAAAAAGGAGTGACAACCCAATGGAGCAAAATGGGGGACAAGTACATAACCAGCAATACAGGTTCCCATCAGTAAAAACTGTCCCTCAATCCCATATCTATCATGAACAAAAGAGTGCAAAACTGCAGTCTAAAAGAGTCCACTCCAATACAAATAAAAATGGTGCAATAAAAAATGGAGTACATGCTCCAGCATCGGGCTCAAAAGAGCATGAAACTATCATGAGAGGCCAAATGACCTTCAATAAATTCAAAGTAACTACCTGAACCCGGAGCCAAAGAAAGATATTTTTTAGAAAGACAGTCTGCAAGCTGATTGTAATCACGATAGATATGGCAGAAAGACAGCTCTAGAAAGCAAGAGTAGATCTTTCTAGTGTCCCTACACCAGTAATGGAGTTCAGGTGGTGAAAGGGAGGCTGTACCCTTAGCCCAATTAATAATGACCGAAGAGTCACCGAGTATATTGAGCGTGGGTATCGCCATCATTTGGGTTGTATGGAGAAGGGACCAAAGCCCAATCAATTATGCTTTTGTATTGCTCCAAGAACCCGCCCCCACTGCAAACTTGAAGGAATGTGATTCATTCAAGTATAAACAATAGCCAACCCCTCCAACATTCTTTGCAGATGCCCCATCAAAAAATCCACAGAGATAGACAAGAATAGGACTTGGGCCCAAGGTTCTTGTTTTTTTTACCTCTATATCAGAAGGATAGTACATCTGTGAAGAGAAAGCAATCTGGTGTATCAAGTTGAAGACAGGCACTTTTTTGCCTTCAAAGATGAAGATGTTTCTAGCTTTCCAAATAGTCCACATGGAAAAAAAAGGAAGATAGCAGTAAACTGAATGCTTTGAGAAACTATCAGTCCACTTTTCTAGAAACGAGCATAGATCATCAAACTGGAAGGAAGGAGTGATATGGTGTTGTTCCTTCAGGAAAGAGATGACATTCTTCCAAATCGTGCAATGAAAAAATAGATGTTGAACACTATCCTCATCCCTACTGCATAGTGCACAAATACCAAGCCCAATCCAGCCTCTCTTCTAGAGATTGTCCCAAGTAAGTAGCTTGTTCATCATAGCCAACCATATAAAACAATTGATTTTCCAGGGAGGAGAGCCAGACCAAATATGTGTAAGTAGTCTACTACCAGCCGAGGGAGAAGATGAGTGGATAACGCTGTCATAAACCATTTTTGTTGAGACAGAGCCATCAAACTTATTATATGACCAAATTAAAGTATGAGACTATGAATTGAGGCCAATACCTCCAATTTCCAAACTTCTCGTGAGTGTGTCCCAAGCTAGTTTCCAGTCCCCAACAACACAGAGATCCTCTACTGAATACTAATACTTGTGTAAGCCTAGAAGGGTATTTCGTGCCTGAGAGAGAGTGGCAATATCTGGGTCTTCTAAGTACTCATGAAACCCAGCAAGCAATGTGAGTGAGTTAGGTATACTGATAATTGGATCAATGCCGAGAAGTACATTATTGCCATTGCCCACTTTCCAAGCAAGGCTTCTACCAATCCAAGGGAGGGTTAGCAGGAACCCTTTCCAAATAACAAACACACCTCGAAAACATAAATTCTTACCTCTGAGCCAAGTCACAACAAAGAGATTCTTCAAATATTTACTGATAATAACCTGATGCCATAATCCATCATTCTAAAGAACCAACCACATATTTTTTAATCTAAGTGCAATACTGAACCAATGCAAATTCTTAATGCCCCATCCCCCATTTTCTTTCAGCCAAGAGAGATCCTTCCAATTTGACAGATGATACCTATGCTTCTTTCCAATGGAGCCCCATAAAAATGCAAATGTTAAACTTATAAGTTTGTTTAGTACAGATACAGGTATGGGAGCAAGGCCCAACCAATAGACTAGGATACTAGACAACACTGCTTGTACAAGAATCAGATAGCCACCGAGAGAGAGAATCATGTGTGCCCAATGAAAAATCCTGTTTTCAAATTTCTGAATCAACGAGTTTCTGTCGCTGACCTTTAACCCCAGGGGCTTGAGATAGTAGCCAAGATACTTCAAATCTGTGGTGATAGGTTCCATGTTATAGGGTAGAGCACGAGCAATGTCAGTGCGAATATCAACATCCACATTATTCTAGAGAAAACATGATTTTTCTACACTAATGTTCATCCCAGATGCCTTGCACAAGGTGCTTAAGATAACATCGAAAGCCATCCGCTTCGATAAGGTGCCAGAGCCCAGCAAAATCACATCATCTACAAAGAGGAGATGTGTAAGTGCAAGAGTGGAAGAGATATTAATACCTTTAATGAGACCATGATCCCTTGCATCAGCAATCAAGAGGCGGAGCCCTTCAATAACAAGAATGAAGAGCAAGGGAGATAGGGGGCATCCCTGTCTAATGCCACATGAGGCAACAAATAACTTCGATGGAGTACCATTGACAAGAACAAAAAAGTTTACTGAGGTAAGGCATCCCATAATCCAATTTACATCAAGAAGAGGTACACCAATCTGAATACAAATGAGTCAAATGAAGGACTAGTTAACACGATCAAATGCCTTCACCAAGTCCAATTTGAGGATGAGTGCACAAGAAGTCTTGGTTTTCACAGTGTGGAGAGTCTCCTATACAATACCGATAGGTTCAACAATTTTGTGATTTTTTAGAAAGCCATATTGTTCTATGGAAATATGAGAGCCCAAGAAAGGCTTAAGCCTCATAGCAATAACCTTAGATACCAGCTTATATAACATATTGCACATGTAAATTGGCCTAAAATCTGCAAAGGTTAAAGGCTTTTCCTTTTTAGGGATTAAAGCAAGGAAAGTGGAGTTTAGGAAGGGATGAATACAGCCCGAAACCCTAGCACAATCCACTACAGACCGTAATTCCTCACCCAACAAGTCAAAGAAGTGAATATAAAATTCGATGGGCCAACCATCAGGGTCTGGGCTCCTATCTTTTTTTAAAGAGTGTAATGCACTTTCAATTTCAGGCAAAGTAACAAGTTGTGTAAGACAAGGAGCATGAACATGAGAGATCATAATGGTATAAAGTAAGACAACCTTGAGTTGTTCCATCAGGCAGGTCTAGTTATCATCTCTGAAAATATTAGCAAAATTACTTCGACCCAGATCCTTGAGTGCATTTTCATCCTCGATGCAATGTCCCTCATCATCCATAAGGGACCAAATAGAATTATGATTCCTTCTTCTAGAAGCTAGAGTATGAAAATACTTGGAGTTTGAATCTCCATACAGTGCCCATTTAGCACAGCTTTTGAGCTTCCAAGTCAGGAGGAAGTGGTCCAAAAGCTTCTTTTTTTCAGATCTGAGCTGGGAAAGGGATAGTTGTTCCTCATGGGAGAGGATCCCAAAGGAGGAGCAAGAGAGTAAGATACTGATTTCCATATCCAACCTGTGAGACTCAGACTCCAAGATAGCTCCTTTTTTCTTAATCTAGTCCTTAACATCCTTCTTAAGGGTTCAAAGTTTGAGGGAAAGGAGAACCAAGTCAGAACTAGAAGATGAAGGAGACGGTCTAGGCCATATGTCAGAGACCTAGGAAATGAAATCCGGATCCTTAAGCCAAGCTCTATTAAATTTGAATGGATAATTACATGTCCCAATCGATTTATTCCACTCAAAGTAGATAGGGTAGTGATCAGAAATATCAGAATGGTGAGTCCACACAAGATGGACTAAGAGTGAAGGGATCAATGAAGAGGCAATTAATAAACGGTTAAGTCTTTTGCTGATCCTGTCATCACCTACCCTACCATTCCTCCAAGTTGGACCAGCATTGGGTGGGGCTATATCCATAAGTCCCATAGAATAAAAAAAAAGAGCTTGAAATGTGAAGTAAGAGGGTTTAAGGTAGCCCATTTACCCCAGGTCTCAAAATCTCTCATGGTCAAGTTAAGGTCCCCACCCACAATTAGGTTAGGAGGATTGAGAAGTCCCCCCTGAGAACCTTATCCCAAAATATATCCCTATCCCGAGAAGGGCCATAGCAGTTGAGAATGTCTAATGGGGATTTCATTCCACGAAATCACAAGGATACCAGCAACATTCTCATAAGCATGACATCTGACCTTATGAGGATTCCAAGCAGTCAATAAACCACCCGAGAGGCTAGAAGCGCTTATGGTGCAAAATTCCCAGTTGGGAAGGAACTTAGAAAAAGCGTGAAGAGCAGGGTAAGTGTTGTACATAGTCTGTTGAAGGAGGATCATGTATGAACGAATCAAAAGGAAAAGAGAACAAAGGCTGCATTGTTTGGTCTTGCCCCCCAGACCTCTGACATTAAGGGAGAGGAGCAACATTAAGGAACAGGTGGGCAGGGAGGAGATGCTCTAAGTCCCCGAGGAGTATATCCTCTTGTAGCATCTTTGATGCGAACTGAGAGGGGAATATAAGGAGGAGAGGCAGAGGGTAAATCACCAGTCAAATCCTTCTTTTCCTTTTTTTTTTCTACCAGTCACATTCTCAAAACAGATGGAGTTTAGGTGGAATGTAGATAGGGAGGACAGGGTAGTGGCTGAGAAAATTGACAACGAATTATGTAAGGAAGGGTCGGAGAAAGAGGGGGAGGCTAAAGGACTGCGACGAGAGAGGGGACGAGGGGGAGGAAAGGTATTGAATGGGAGAGGTGGAAATCCACAAGAGAGGAAAATGGAGGTACCGTAGACTTTGGAGTGGTGTTAGACAAAGAAAGAAGTACTGTATCCTGAGAGCCAACGGAAGAGTGTTCAATAGAGGAGACCAATGGAGAGGTCTCTACCAAGGCCAAATCAGGCGAGTCAATAGAAAGCACCTTAAGGTTCAGGGGGCCCAAAGATGGAGAACAGAGTAAGGTTTCTAGGGAGCTAACAACGGAGGGTTCAACAGGAGAAACCAAAGAGGGGGACTCCAACGAGGCCAAGAGAGGAAATCCAGCAATAGCAGGAGGCTTAACCAAATCATCAATAGCTTCAAGCATTGAATCGAAGACATCATCAAAGAGAGAAAGTGACTGTGAATAAATACCTTTTTTAGAATGCTTTGGATGAAAGGAGTCATCTTGTGCTCTGGTCACAGGAGTACCATCCAGGCTAGATCCATCATGAACGTTCAAGAGCAAGGGGCAGGTCATCTGGAAATGACCAGTGTCACGACACATATTGCATCTAAAAGGTACACAGAGATAATCAAGTTCCTGCACCAGAAGGAATTCCTTGTAGAGAATCTCCACCTCGGCAGGTAATTCAAGTGAGACATCTAGCTCAACCAAAACCCAAGCCATTCTTTTATCGAATGAAAGGTGGAAGTCCTCGTCAACTGCCACGAATCTGCCAATCGTATTGCCAATGTGTTCGAGAATATTCAAATTCCACAGGGGAAAGGGTAGATGAGGAAACAATACCTAGAGATGACGTTTCATTACTCATTCCCGAAGAGGGTCAAATTGTGAATGCCAGCATCCCACAATCAGCGACTCCGAGCGAATACGCCAAATCTTATCCAGAATGAGAGTAGCATGTTCAGCATCCAAAAAGACGAAGACAATCCAGTCATTGGACAGAAGGCTGATGGTATGGATATAAGTCAAGAGCGGCTTCCAGACTTCAAAAGCCCAGTTAATCCAGACCTTCTTCCCCAGATGATAGTATTCTAAACACCCAACCAGAGCACGTGAGCAGAGAGAGGATACATGGTCCACGTAGATATCATGGCCAAGGACAAAGAGAAACCTACCCTCATGGATTTTAATATTCTTTGCATGTCTCTTATGACGAGAATGGGACCAGGCCCTTTTATTATCCATGAGAGGAGCCAACAAAGTCAACCCCAAGCATTTCCACAGAGACAACCCACCATGAAGAAAAAGAAATAGTCGAAAAACCCTACGTAATCCTGGAAACCCTGATCCGGAAACAAGCTTGGCCAAAAACCACTAAAAAGACCAGATACCGTGCTCAATAACTTAGCCATAGTCAAAACCCAAGATTAGGGAAAACCCCATGAGACAACAAGGAGGTCTGACCAACGAGACCAGTAGTCCAAAAGAAAACCTGACAAAGAACCAGAGAGAAAGAGTCGGAACCCTGGTATACCGGTAAAAAGAGTCAGGGTTAGCAAGAATGACAAAACTAGTCCACCACGAGGTAAAAGAAATTGTCAGAAAACCCTACATAATCTTGGAAACCATGAACCGAAAATGAGCTAGGACAGAAACCACTAATAAGACCAGATACCGTGCTCAGTAACCCAGCCAAAGTCAATACCCTAGATAGAGAAAACCCCACTAGACAACAAGGAGGTCTGACCAAGGAGACCAACAGTTCAAAAGGAAACTCAATAGAAAATCGGAGAAAAAGGACTAAACCCTAGAAATTTGGGAGAAACAAAGGGATTAGCAGAAGTCAACCCAGCACATGCACACGAATGAAAGGAAATCAATTGCAAATAAAATGTAAAAAACCCATGCAGGTTGATGAACCCAGAGAGGAAAAAACCCCCAAACACAAAGGTGACTAAAAGATACGATATCCTTCCCACTTTTTAACTTTGTTGGTACTAGGCCCCCTCGTAAGGGGAGGAACTCCAAGAAGCCTCCAACTATGGGATAGCAGAAGCCAAGGGGAACCCAAAGCCGCAAGAGCACATGTACCGCAGAGTAAGGGAGATGCTATAACCAGGGCGAGGATTGGGAGAACAAACAAAAAAACCAGGTGAGAGAGTTCAGGCCAGTCAAAGGTGGCGAGCAGATTAAGAGATTCGGTCTTTTGATTGTAACAATAATGATCAAGATTCATTCAATGGGAAATAACTCAGATGCATCGTCCTTGGCACGGGCATTTGCTCAACTTAATATTCTACAATCTACCGAGCTTAGTACACTAAATTAGATCTTTTTTGTTTGTATGACCCTAGAATTTGAACTAGGATATATAAACATTGGCTGCACTCATCTCCAATCGCCTCTGTATATGATAATTTTTAATATAAATCACAAAACCCATTTATGGATATCGATTGTTTCCCTTCTAGTTGAATTCTTTGTTACTAGTCCTGTAATTTCCCTGCAAAAGCCTCTGGATTGTTGTGCCTTGCAAAATGCTCTAGAAAGTTGTCTGTCTAGATGAATGGTATATGCTATGAGGCATTTCTTCATGCTATTACTTTTTTTATTCTAATCTTCATGGCCACCGCTACCATGTGAAGCTGATGTATAGATCTTCACGGCACGACCACTTGCAATTGATGCACCTAATGCACTGATCTTCACAGCCATGTGCAGCTGATTGATTTAGCTCGGTGCTCACCACCAACTGCTGTCAGCCTCTCATAGCCTTCACTTCTCACCTCCTTCACTAACATTGCGAATAGGACAAATTATTTAAAAACAAGACTTGTTCCTGCTTTTAGTAGATACAATTTGGGGGCGGAATCTAGAGTCTAGAAAAATTTATGGTAGGATTAACAAATGTGGATGTTTTTTATTAGCTCATAAATCATGTTGGGATAGGGACAAAATAGAGCAGAAAACTAGTTATTATCAAGCTCGGAACTTGAAGTGCATGGACTACAAAATCTAAAAGGGACTTAAGTAGAACTCATGTGGCCTTTAGAGATCAGAGCATTGAACACATATTTCATTAAATTTGGAAATATTTTATTACAAGAACAATGCCAGAATTGAGTTTTTTTGTTATT
Organism: Pseudotsuga menziesii; assembly: GCA_001517045.1. Taxonomy (NCBI): domain Eukaryota; kingdom Viridiplantae; phylum Streptophyta; class Pinopsida; order Pinales; family Pinaceae; genus Pseudotsuga; species Pseudotsuga menziesii. The sequence continues at coordinate 371,426 of LPNX010356577.1, read as the reverse complement.
TTGTAATTCTAGATCCACTGTTTAATTCCAAATTTAATGAAATATGTGCTATTGCCACAAGTATACTATTTAGTGCTTCATCTTTCTGGTATAGGGATCTCAATCGCTAGCTAGAAGGTTAGGTTATTATTTATCTTAGTATAGAGATTCTTGAGATAGGTGCATAACATGGTTGCATCTTCATTTTCCTTAGGAGTTATCACAGTTTATAGTGTTGCTATTGTTGGTGTATTACAATTGCTGGTGTATTACAGTGCTGCTATTGCTGGTGTGTAGATTGGAAATATTTGTTGTTGCAGTTTAAGGTACTTAGTCTTGATTCAAAGTATGTGACTGTTGTTTTTTAATAGGTGATGATAGCTTCTTTTATATACACATAGTGTTTTTTTATGAGAGATGTAGGAACAATACTAAACTTCTCTAAAACGATGCAGTTAAAGTTAAATTTAAAGTGTGATATACTTATCTTTTTAAGTCATTATAAACATAATAATATATATTCTATAAAACAATATCCCTATAGAATTGATCATAATAATTAATAATTACAAGAATGCTTTTAGAACCATAAAAATCAATTCCAACATAGAATATAAAAATTCAAAAAGTAGTTGGATTATATTGAAAAACAATGAAGGACATGCAATTTCCAATACGACGAATTTTATTTTTCATAACAATGCAAATCACCAAGAAAAAAACAAAAATAAAACACAGTACAATAACCCACTGCAATGGTCAAATCCTTTCGAGTATGGAGGACGAAGGTATAACTAATTTTAAAGAACTAAAGGATACAGAGAATCAATTAAAACTCCCTATTAAAATTCCCTTAAAGAACTAGAGGATACATAGTATCAATTAAAACTCCCTTTCTATTACAACCATGCTTAACTTCATCAAATGAATACATGTAGATCTTTAAGGAAACTTACATGGTGATCATTGCCCTAATATGGGCGATTCATAGCATATGGGTCCATGAGCCTGGTGTACTTAAATTACTTTCTTGTTTGCTCTATTTTTATGCCGATAGGTATATATATCTGATATTTTTGGAGCTGGAATTCATCAAGTGGATCATCAAGATTCACGAGTCTCTGGAAAGTGTACCGCTTATTTTCGTTTCATCGTCATGTGTTGTTGTTACAAGTTAATTAATAACTGGAAATAGTTAACCCTTCATGCAATTACAGTTCATGGAGTAGCTGAGGGCATGTGGCTTAGATGTCACAACTGTTTGTTGCAATTAGAGTTCGTAAACTGTGAAGGGTGCATGGTTGTAGGTTGCGCTATACACTAACTACTACATCATGAAGCGTGGGTGCCTAGGGTGACTATGTGTGAACTATTAGAACCAAAATATAAAAAATCTTTCTTGCTATGGACTGTGAGGTCAAAACAACGATTTTCTAGCCTAACTATAGAGCATCCAACAAACAAGCGCAAAAATCATCAGGTAACTGTAATTTGGGTGTTAGTTGACTGTAATTATATTAGAATACAATGTGCCATTAGTTTAATGATTATTCTGCAATGTTATTTTCAGGTTTATCGCAACTCTTGCACGAAGAGGTTTCTCCATTTCCATTTTCTTTCAGAATTATCCTACGAATCAAAAGTAGGCTCTTATAGAATACCTGATGTTTCAGTTTTATAGAATTTGTATATGAAACATCTCCCTAGCAATAAGTAGCAAGAAGTTGCAGTAGCATAGAAAAAAAAATGGGGTTTATGTATTATATGTATAATAGATCAGTTATAGATAAACAGAAAAACATGTGATATGATTTTACTAGCACTTCTTCAATAACTATCTAAACCTGAGAGTGACAAATCTGATTATAAACACAAAAACCTCTAGATAGAACCAATATTTCATGTTACGGCTTCGAAAAGAAGAAATTTCTTGTTTAAAATGAAAACAACATTTAGAATAAGTTAAACCCTTATTAATAATTCCATGTTATGGCTTCAACATGAAGAAATTTCCTTTTCAATCACAGGCCTATTTATGCTCGGACATGTCTAAATTAGAGGGTCTATTAGTGCCAAAAACTGTCAAATGCTTCTATTATGGTTTTGTAAGAAAACTGTTGTTTTCATTTTAAACAAGTAATTATTCAACATCATCTAATGCCGTGAGAAAATTCTCAAAACCCTGTTAGGCATGTTGTGGCTCTCTCTCCTCATCTTTGACGACACTAAACTCATACATTGCTCTTCCTCTTGAATTCGCTTTATTGTGGGTTTTCTGTGTCTGTTTAGTCAACAAGGTAAATAATTTCATGGTCGAAGAGCCGAGTGTCATATCTCCCTCTCCTCAAGTGTGCCGACACTAAACTCACAGGTTGCTCTTCTGCTCAAATTTGCTGATACAGGTAACGAGTGTCATTGTGCATAAATCTTAATCTATTACCAACCTGTGAAAGATCTATGTGGCTTACTCTAGTTTTTGTTGAGAATGGGAGGAATTTCTCTGTTGACCCATCCTACCCAAGCTATAGGCTCTTGGCTGACATAATTTTTTTGGAATAAAAATTGAAAAAAGTGCAAGTTATTGAGAGAGGCTCCATGACCTTTATTAAAAAAATAGAATATTTACCTAAATTAACCTATAGAACATTGCATTAAGGCCCTAAAAAACAAAATATTGACCTAAAATAACCTTTACATAAATTCGAGAAGGGGAGGAATTTCTGTGTTGACCCATCTTACCCAACTACACGCTCTTGGCCAACATAATTATTTTCGAATAAAAATTGAAAACAATGCTAGTTTGACAGAGGCTCCACGACCTTTATTAAAAACCAGAACATTGACCTAAATTAACCTATAAAACATTGCATTAAGGCCCTAAATTAACCTTTACAACATTGCATCAAGGCCCTAAAAAACACAATATTGACCTAAACCAACCTTTACATAAATCTTTGAAAAACACAATATTGACCTAAATTAACCTATAGAACATTGCATTAAGGCCCTAAATTAACCTATATAACACTACATTAAGGTGCTAAAAAAACAAAGTGTTGACCTAAAACACAATCTTTAAATTAACCTATATAAGATTTAGATGTCATAAAACAGAATTGCATTAAGGCCCACTAACTAATAAAGAGCATTAACAAGAATTTAATACCAAGGTTGCATAACCAAATAAAAATGCTTCATTTTAGATTTTGTACCTTCACATTCTAATTTTATAGATCTACTACAAAAATCTTTAAAACTATCATATAAAATATTGGTCTTTGAATTATCATAAGATCTTAGAAACCTTAAGATCTAAGTGATAATTGATCTATTTATTATTTGTTACAAACAATTTTTTATCCTCTTAACAAACTATTTCTCATTTCTGTAAAATTTCAAATAAATTAGTATAAATAATTGATAATCAATTATTTTTACTAATTTATTTGAAATTTTCGGAGATAAAAGTTGTATTATACATTTGCAATCTAAAAAACATAAACCGTAATCTAGAATATAATTACTATATACCTAACAAACCCAAGAAACACCATGCTAAACAAAACAATCTGAAAGTAGCTCTCTTAAATCAAACCCATTGGGATGATGCCCTCACGGCGCCAGAAGGGAGGGCGAGAAGTATTACCTTCCCATCAGCGTTCGATCGAACCTTTGTCACATAACAACTTATTCAAACATCTTTTGCACCTGCCCCAATACTATTCTTCGGGCATTTAAAGTTGTCTCCTCGCTGAAGACAATAAAAATACCAACCCAACTTTAAAGAGATATACATTATAGGTTAACATATGGTTACTAGAAGTTATTCACAGGTCTATTTATACATAGAATGAAACCCTTATTATTAATGCCAAAAATTAAATAAAACTAATCTAAACAAGTAGAGATTGAACCACATCTCTACCAAAAAAAAACAACTATTTCACAGCAATGAGATCAATCTCAAAACCCTGTTGTTTGCAGGTCTATTTACGAGGGCTTAGATAACTAAAGTCCATGTGCTATGAAAATTCTTCACATTGTTTGTGTTTACAAAAAAAAATCAACAAAAAAAAACTACACAGAGCTTATAATCTGTAGCATAATGTTTAACCACAGTCGTAAAAATAAAAAATAGGTATACCATGAAAGTATATCCAATACTTTTCCCCTATAGAAGCAAGCCTGAACATTTGTTTTCTAACAAGGAAATAAAAAAGAAAATTGAGTAGATTCTAAAACTAAATTACATTCCTTTGCAAGAATTCCCAATGACCTCCTTACAGCAACCTAAGAGAAGATGCAGGTCTTACTCGGTAGGTGCTTCCATGATTTTAACGCCAAACCGACCGTAGCAGAGACTTTTTCCTACACTTGCAAAAGTTGAGTTGGAGAATCAGTTATAACTTGCAACTGTAACTTGGAAAGGAAAATGAAATTGAAATATAGGAAAATTTAATTGCGCACATTCTGTCATCTGGAGTCAAAGTAGGGTAAACCCTTACCTTTTTGGCTCATGCAGGTATCAATTTGAACTTCTTTTAGCTATGAACAAACATGTTGAATAATCTTGTAACCAAATAGCAACTCGAACAAATTAACCAGACGGTAGAGCCGAGTCTCTGGAAAACAAACCAAGATACATTAAATCTTATGGGTTTTGTCTTAACTTTTCTTTGGTTGCTAGAGAGGAGAGTAAAAGCCTCTACATGGCTTGGGTGTCAAAACTTTATTGTTACATGTATCAGCAAGGAGAGAGAGCCACAACAAAACACACTGACAAAAACCACACTCAGCCATGGAGAGCTTTGACAAGTTGATACAAAGACCTCCATGACTGAACCCAAATATCTTATGCACTTAAATAAAAATATACTTATGGGTCAAAATAGAGAGAGAAAAATGACACTTAGCCACATAGAGTTACATGTATCAACGAATTAAATATAAAATATAAAATAAAAGGGAATTTTTTTATCGTTACCTGTATCAACAAATTCGAGACGAAGAGCCACCTGTGAGTTTAGTATTGACAAATATGATGAGATAGAGCCACGATACTCGGCTCTTCGACCAAGAAATTCTTTACCTTGTCGACAAAATAGACAGAGAAAAAACACAATAAGCCACGTAGAGCTTTGACAGGTTGGTAATGGAAGCCATGACACTTGGCTCTTCGACCATGAAACTCTTTACCTTGTCGACCAAACAGACAAAGAAAAACCATAGTAATCCATGCAGAGCTTTGACAGGTTGATATAAAGACCTCCACGACCGATTTCCATGTTTTATGAAGACCATTAAACATTTAAGGTTTGTATTAACTTTTATTTGGTCGCCCACGAGGAGAGTAAAAGCCTCCACATGCCTTCGGTGTGAGAACTTTAATGCTACCTACATACACATGTCCACCTATTCCGTAGTGACAAGACTTGGACACTGTGTTGATTCCAGGTGGCGTGAGAACTCTATTGCTACCCTACGTACACCTATCCACAAACCGACATGACAAGACTATGTAACGTTGTGTTCATTCCATGAAATGAAAAAACTAAAATTAAATGCAATTAAATTTTGTAAGCATTATATTTTGATTCAAATTTGAATATCAAATTAAAGTATGGTATTTTTTCTCTTTGAAATATATAAAACAGAAAAAAATACATAAAACTTTACTACTAAACAATATGCATCTACTAATATAATATAATAATTAGTTTTACATAAAGTGTAAAAATATTATTTAAAATCTTTTCTCTAATTTAATGAAATTTTCTTTAAATATGATGATATATATCTTAATCCAAAGATCTATATAACATTAATATTTTGTTTAAATTTATAAATCTACATAACTTAAAGCTTTAAAATCTCTTCCTTAAATTTAATTATATATAATTTCTATAACGACCTTTATATATATATATATATATATATATAACATTAATTAAAGATATATATCCCAACTTTATAACATTATGTATATCTACCATATTCAATATTCAATTTCAAAAAATAATTCAAACTAATTCAACCTATCTAGTCCTTGGTTCTTGTGACATAACAGTCTCGATACACATTCAGATACTAATTCAACTTGTCTCGTCTTCATAACATAACAGAATCTCAATACACATTCAACGACTAATTAAGGAAATTCTACAAAAGAGACAGACGAAAATGACAGTAAGCCATGCTGTTACACTTTAGGGAAAAACACAAGTTGCCTTAAAAAGTCGTCTTATTTGGTTAGGTGTTTGGTAATGCTAGGAAATTCTCCCCATGAAATCCCATATGCCAGGCCTCTATTCTTATAGAGAGTGGGTTTAATCCCAGGGTACAACATATGGGTAGGGTTTAACAAAACTTGGCATTCCTCAACACCGAGTATATATACAAAAACATCGCAAAAAAAAAGGAATATATACATCCAATGACCAAGAATTTATCGACTCAATCAGATATTTGATAGGTTGGTAATGGCTTCAGATATAGGCACCAAAAAAAATAACAAAATAAAAGGGAATGGGTTTATCGTTACCTGTATCAGCAAATTCTAGAGGAAGAGCCACCTGTCAGTTTAGTGTCGGCACGGATGAGGAGATAGAGCCACGATACTCGGCTCTTCGAGCAACAAATTCTTTACAGAGAAAAACCAAAGTAAGCCATGCAGAGCTTTGACAGGTTGGTAATGGCAGCCATGACACTCGACTCTTCGACCATGAAATTCTTTACCTTGTCGACAAAACAGATAAAGAAAAACCACAGTAAGCCACACATATCTTAGACAGGTTGGCAATGGAAGCCACGACAGTCGTCTCTTCGACCATGAAATTTTTTACCTTGTAGACAAAAGAGATAGAGAAAAACCATAGTAAGCCATGCAAGGTTTGACAGGTTGGTAATGACATCCACGACACTCGGCTCTTCGACCATGAAATTCTTAACCTTGTCGCAAAATAGATAGAGAAAAAACACAAGAAGCCATGCAGAGCTTTGATAGGCTGGTAATGGCAGCCACGACACTCGACTCTTCGACCATGAAATTCTTAACTTTTTCGACAAAACAGACAAAGATAAACCATAGTAAGCCACACATAACTTCAACAGGTTGGTAATGGCAGCCACGACACTCGACTCTTCGACCATGAAATTCTTAACCTTGTTGACAAAACAAATAGAGAAAAACCACAGCAACCCACCTAGAACTTTGACAAGTTGATACAAATACCTACATGACCGAATTCTAACTTTTAGGAAGACCTTAAGTATTTAGGGTTTTTTATTAAATTTTATTTGGTCTCCGGCGAGGAGAGTAAAATCCTCCACATGGCTTTGACATGAGAACTTTAATGGTCCCTACGTATACCTGTCCACATATTCTAAAGAGACAAGACTTGGAGGTTATGTTGATTCCAGGTGGCACAAGAACTCTATTGCTACCCTATGTACACCTATCCACAAACCGAGGAAACAAGGCTATGTAACATTGTGTTCATTCCATGAAATGAAAAAATTAAAACTAAATGAAATTAAATTTTGTTTTGCCTAACCTTTGCATCCTAAATGGGGTGGTATCTGTTCAATTTTAAACTATTGAAAATGACAATTCGAACGTTACATAATAGATTTATTTAGGACATGCGGATGTGCCATTTTCTAACGGTTTCCATGGGCGTTAGTGGCTTAGAGGTAATGCTAGAGTAAAATTAAGTAAGGGCA